>MNCI01031885.1:515260-694357 GCA_015680685.1 Gnetum montanum
AAATGAAGGGAGTGCCGCCTCTTATTTATAGATATGGCGGCGGGAAGCGATATTGCAGGAGAAGACGCGATATCGCGTACGCGATATCGCGTACTCGATATCGCGGCCTAGTGTAAGTCGCGTCTCATCAGTAGCCCATCAATGATATGGTACATTAGCCTTTCCTCGGAAAAACCATGGCCTGGAAAGTTGTTTAAGAATGCATAATATCTTTCTAAGGCCATGTCCAAGGGTTCATGTTTTGCTTGTTTCCATCCTTGGATTTGTTTCCTCAAGGCTGACACTCTGGTGTGGGTTTGATATTTTTCATTAAAGACTTCTACCATTGTTGACTAGCATAGTATTGAATTTGGTTTTAACGATCTATACCATACTTTAGCTTGGTCAACGAGTGTCATGGGAAAGAGCTTAAGCTTGTTCCAACCATTGTCAAAGTTATTCCATGTACAGGCATCGTAGAAGGCTAGTAAATGTTGATGCAGATCTAAGTCATAGCCTCCTAAAAATTTGGGAAAGTTGTTAAAATTGAGCCTGGGTAGTCGGCTCTCTTTACAATGCCTACGTGAGATTTGAACAGCCTCTTGTATTTGCGTTAGGCTTGTAGTGGCTAGTGGGGGTTCATTGTCATCTTGTAAGTTAGGCTTTCGTGTGTTATGATGACGTTGTTTTTGTTCGTTTTTATAAGAAACTCCCACTTCAGGTTGTATGCTCCAATCTTCATTGTCATATAGCTCATTGGTTCTCTAATGAACTTCCTCACTAAGTGTGGCATTATTATCATCTTGTAGGAGAGACATTGTTGTGTGTGAATTTATGTGACTTTTTATAATTATTATTTTCTGAAAGATATATCATTAAGTTCTTTACAGCGACCTCGTATGATATAACTAATCTAGATAACTAGCACCATCGCCGACAATGGCACCAATGATGAGTGGCTAGGTGCCCCTACACTCAACCATAAGAAACAAGAATTGCACGCGCGATCCGGTCGAACTCCGCAGACGGACTAGTTGTGGCACCTAGACAGTTATCCTTAGGTCGTAGTTCGTTGTCTTCCCACCTGGACTAGTATTATATTTGTCACGTATGGTTTAGTCCAGATGAGGTGTATGATGTGTTCCTAATCTATGCTACTCTTGAAGGCACTGGAAAACAATATTAACTAAACTAAGCTAGGAGGAAAAGGGTAAGAGAGTCTAATCTAGCCTAAGTGCGACAAGCAACCGATTCCTTGATCAACTGTACACATCTTGGACCTCGTGCACGACTACCACTGGGACTACCAAGTGTAGAGCCTAGGTACACCACTGGGATTACCAAGCGCAGATCCCAAATACGCCACTAGGTTACCAAGCGTAGATCCTAGATACACCACTGGGCTACCAAGTAGTCACACTTAAATGCTCGTAATCAAGTCATACTCGTTCTGCTTCTAGGAGTTTAAGGGTGAGAGAGAGAAAATAGTAAATAACATTAAATAAATAAACAAATAAATAAATGACAAAGTGAATGCTGCAATGATGAAGTAATCTCGATCTTTATTGCCGATCATGTGCATGTCCAAGTACGGCACACTCGAATAAAGACACCGTACAATTACATTCATCACACTGCGGGCAGACACGGGAAAAAAATCTAACTTTGGAGGGATCAAACTACCAGAGCTTCGCTACTTCTAACTGGGATCCCCAAACAAGGGAGAGCCATGTCTTATTTATAAATATGATGGTGGACTGCGATATCGCATACGCGATATTGCGGTAGACGCGATATCGCGGCCTATGCGAATTGTGTCTCATCAACTATTCTCTAACTAGCCATAACATAAGCATTTGGTCCCACTTTCCGTACATGTCCTAAACTCATGTATCCACTGCTTGGTTACCAAGTGCTACACTACTGGGCACATCAAGTAATAACACTGTTGGGATTACCAAGAAAATATGTGTTTACGCTTGAAGCAATCGTACTTATGTATTTAACCTATTTAGCTTATCTGACTTAATCACTTAATTAGGTTAATTACTAAGAAACATTAAAAAAATAACTAAAAATATTAAATGCAAGAATTAAACATTTAAACTATCTAGAATGCTGCAAAGTTTATCAAGAAGCTCATCTTTATTGTTGTACACACTAGTGTGGTTTAGGTAAATAGTCCTCGAATAAAGATCCATACACTCAATGACTCCTATTACGAGCACTCCAGAAAATACTCTAACTTTCAAATGAACAAACTACAAGAGCTCTGCTACTACTATGACTTCTATCCCCATAAACACAGCTGGGAGCTTGTATTTATAGTTTTGCTAGAGTACTGTGTTGACAGGGCCTTATAGACATAGCAAACGCTATGTTGACATGGCCCTGTTGACGGGACAACATCATGTAAATGGGGCCCTATTGACAGGGACCTATCAACGAGGCCATGTCAACGGGGGCTTGTTGACACAACACATTAACCTTTATCATACCCCCATGAATGAATGAAAACTCATCCTCAAGTTCCCTTACAAAATTGGAAGGTATGGGTTTATTAACTGACTCTTAACAAAACAAATTGACTTGACAAAATTGAATGCATAAGTGTACAAATCAACAAATTACAAAAAATGGTGGTGTTCATGACACAAAATTGAATTCCATTACATGACTACACAAAAATTGGATAGCACATCCTCTAGTGGCATGAAGGTGATAGAGAAGATCAAATAGTCCTAGGTGATGGAGGCTCTTGAGATTCTAAAGGACCTTCATTGGCTTCAAGCACATGCGGTAGCTGAGTGGTTGTGGTTGTCCTATTGCGACTACAACCTTCAATGGAAGGTGAAAGGCATCTAGTATTGCCTTCATCTTCTCCTCCTTACTTTGGAGATCATTCACAGTCCACACAGCATCACCAATGTGGGCTAGAATGGGGATATCCCATGGACAAGGCATTATTGAGAACATCTCCTTCACATTGACAAACCAAGTAGAGAACTATTTATGTTCGATATTGAACACCCTGACTACGTTCTACAACTCTTGGTAGTCATTCATTCTCTTGGCTAGGTTCTTAGTAGTTGATTGTTGATCAATGAATCATGCCTTGAGAACTTCGAGTTCAACGTTTTCCACCGCAAGCTTTTGCTTGGTGTCTTTATGATGCTTGAACTCATCCTCATAGAATAAGTACAAGCTGGCCACTTATTTCTCTGGTTCTGACTGTAGGTGTCTTGTAGTCAATATGGCTAGATTTGTGTAACAGAGATTGGCAAGCTCCATATATTCTATCATCTCCTCAATCTACAACTCCTTTGTGTGAATTTGCGCTTTGTTGTAGGCATCTATCCCATCAATAATGAGTTGCCATAATTCTTTCTCTTGTTGGAGTTGTTGGAGGGCTTCACTCAATTTTTCCTTTTCCAACTAAATGTGTTTTTCAATTACTTCCTTTTGTAGACCGACCTACTCTCTGTAATGGTCCTTGATTCTCTAAAATTTTAAAGCCTCCGATTTCTAATCGGCTACCTTGATTGTAGTTTTTTGGTGAAGGGCACGGACCTCCTCCATGGAGAGATTTCTATTTTTTGTTGCCAATCTCCTTAGTTCTATGTTTGCTCTGGCTAGCTACTCTTACTGTTAATGGATGAAATCTATTAATTATTGCTTGTGCTCATCAACATTCCACAAGCGATGGTTTTCTGCGATCAACTACACATTCTCTTGGTGGGTCTGATCCAAGGCCATCTGAATCTTATGTTGTGTGGCCTCTGCTAAGGATCGGTAGAACACTATCGTCTTCATTACACCCTCAACCCCTTTTAGTTTAGTGTGAAGTTGTTCCATAGCTCCATCTCTTATCAGTGTCAGGTTGAGGAATGTGGGGTTGGCAATTTGGGCTTTTAACTCAACAACTTCCATAGCTAAGTGTTCATTCAACTCTTTGGCTGTTTCAAGTTGCCCCTCCAAGATGATATTCTTGCCCCTTGCCTCTAGTAGCTCTATTGGGTTATGGTAATATTGTTTGAAAGGTCAAAGACATTCGAAAGTGGTTGCCTAGTTCCCACCAGTTGGTCTAGCAGTTCTTCATGCACACGTCTACACATCTTTGAGTGTACTAATGTCTAGTGCAGATGCTGCAAGTGTGTTGCGTGTTTCAACAATATGGTTAGCGATCAATTCTACTGCAATCTCTTACCCCTAGTGTTGCATCACCAAAACTATTGCCCTTTCACCCTCCTCTAAGCACACCAAGAGGGTTGCAGTGTTCCCAGAGATTTCTAGGAGTGGCTATTATTCTACGAGAGATACTGTGACCTCTTTGGCACTTAGATTCGACCTTGCAACAGCTACATTCTTTAGGCTGAGAAAATAGATCTATCTCCACCCATCAAACTAATTTTCTAGGCCACCTTATTTAGGTAACTCATTGTTGGTCTACACACAAATGGATCCTTGCCACTCAAGCCTGCTCGTTGCTCTTTGATGAAGTGTCAAAAGTCAATGTGTCAACTGGGCCGTGTATACGGGGCTGCGTATATGTGACCGCATCGACGCGGGCCCGTCGACGTAGCCACCCTACATCGACGTAGCCCCGTTTACGCAGCCACCCTTCCCGGCCTATAAATATGAGGGCCTTCTGCCTCATTTAGGCATCTTTTGAGTAGTTGTAGCGAAGCTCTTGCAGTTTGCTCCCGCAAGAGATAGAATATTTTTCAAGTGCCCACAACAGGTGTATGAAAAGCGATCGGATCTTTATTCGAGCGTTGATGTATCTGAGCCCATTGGCGTGACGGAAATAAAGATGAACTATTCATGAAATCCTTGCAACATTTGGACTTAGTTATTTCATGCATTTAATAGTTTAATATGTTTATGCTTTATTAATTATTTGTTAATGCTTTATTAAGTACTTGTTGATTATTTACGTTTTCATTATTATAATTTCAATCGTTAGTGTTCATTCGTAGTTCGTAAAAGACATAAGTACGACCATCTCAAACGTAATCCAAACACTTGGTAAGCCCAATGACGGTTAATGTTTGGTAACCCAGTAGTGTTAGGAAATGCTCAGAACGTGCTCGGAAGATGGGACCGGATACTTATGCTAGGAGTAGTTAGAACATAAACTAGGATAATTAAACATTAGATAATAGTTTATTCATTACCTTTCATACTTTAATTAGTGGCTGAAAAATATAATTAAAAGATATAAAAATCATTAGCCTTAGTCTCACTTAACCAACGTAAACAAAGCTTCACAAGTGAGATTAGGATGACAATGACCGTTCTAACACAAGGTTTCACTGGTTAGAAGTCTGGTGTGTGTTAAGTGCTTATAGTCTGCGGATTTCGACCAAGTTGCGCGTGAACGCTCGTGATTCGTATGGTTGGGCATAGGGATACCTAGCCGCTCATCATTGGCGCTGTTGCTAGGGACTGTTAGTCTTACATGTGTCGTCTGACTTTAGTGAAATTATCATTTAAGTCATTGGGATGGACCTAGGGGAGAAATATCTATGCACACTAGGTGAACTTAAGTTAATTAATTAAGGTACACCAGTTATATGGACCATCTGATGTCCAATATGTCTTCTCACAGGAGAGATGCATTTGAACCATCGGTGCCGCAAGAATGTCGGGTAGTGTACAAACATCCCGATGAATATGTCCCTGATTTCACATTCATCCTACATCAGGATGAACATCTTCGATGGCGGGACATGGAGGGTAGCATCGTGCTACCGCCCGACCGAGTAGCTCCTGCGATGCTATATCACAATCTGGGTAGAATGGGCATCCAGGATCGAGTGGTGGAGTATGTCATGGAGGACCATGACTACCAGGATTATCATCCCACGGAAGCTCAATGGACAAGAGATCAGCAGTAGGCCGAAAGATATGAACAACAGAAGGGGAAACACTTTAGTAACCCCTTATTCTCGCAAGGGCCACAAGACGATGGAGATCCCATATTTCATGATACTCATTCGATCGATCTTCACCTAGGACCGCATATCCTTTAGTCAATCATCCAGAACAAACCTCCAAGTGACCACGATCCTCAAGGGGATGGTGGGTCATGAAGCAAAGCTGGAGGAGATGACCGTGGCCGTCATTAGGGTAGATGGGGAGATCGACGCTGAAGTGGCGGCGATGCCTCTTCTTATTCTTCGTCCTCCCCCTCTCCTTCACCTTGCTCCAGCTTAGGCTCTGAGCATCATAAGGGAAGGCTGGAGAGAAAGAACGGTGGTAGGTAGGTTCGAGCAGGGAAACATGAGGAAGCACGCGACAATTGCGTGGCCCTCGCCAGCATGAAATAAGGGGTAGCAAAAATCGTCACAAACGTCATAGTCCCCAACAAGACTATGATTCAGATGAGCCATTGTTAGCTACTCGGAGCATGCTCCAAATTGCAGAGGTAGTTCACATCCCAAGAAGGCACATGAAGGACAGTTGGATCAAGCGTGTTGACATGAACAACATCCCAGATTTGAAGGGGGATACAACTGTGATCCGCAGACCCACTTGTAGGCATTCCATGATGCCTGCACCCTACAAAATATTGATAACGATTGGCAACGGTGAAGTTGTTTCCCTGAACACTCATCAAAGAAGTCAAAATTTGGTACCGGTCCTTAGAGCTAGAATCAATCAGAAGATGGAGTACGATGCTTGAAATCTTTAATGAAAAATATCAAATGTACTCTAGAGTGGCAAATCTGAGATGACAAATCCAAGGTTGGAAACAAGGGAATCATGAACCCTTGGATGCTGCCGTGAGCAGGTATTACTCATTGTTGCATCGGTGCCCTGGTCATGGTTACTCTCAACGGGCATAGCTTCGCCACATTATCGATGGGCTCTATTTTGAAACGAGAAAGACCCTTGGTGTGTACGCTAAGGGATGACTGTCAGAGCTAAGGGCCCATCAGTTGCAGCGCCTCCTTGATCAGGTGGCCAAAGAGGAAGGAGAACTCAGAAAAAAGAAGAGTGCTGAAGAATTCAACCGGGACCCTTCTCTTAGAAAAAGGGAGGTCCGATTTTGTGATGAGGATGAAGAGTCACCATTGGAAGCAGCGGTGAATCAGAAAACTTTGCCGTTACAAAATTTTGCATTTGAAATCTTGGCAAAGGTGGATAAAATGTGGGACTCTTTGGATGAGAGATTCCAAAGTATATTGAAAATCACAGAAGAGTCCAAAGAACAGGGTAGTGATCATGACTGGCGCAGGAAGAAGGGAGCTGAACATACCTAACATAAGGGTAAGGGAAAAGTTGCTACAATAGAATAGGTTGGAGACTCTGACACCGAGGAGGACGTTGGATGCGGCGTATGCTAATATGAACATCCTAAGGGATGTTGTCCTGTGGTGTCTCACCTTCAAGAGTCTGGGGTCTATGTCTTGAACCCTCGTTTGGCACAGAGGTAGACACCCCGAAGGTTGCCTTATCCACAAGGTAACCCCAGGTGATTCCACCAGCAGCAGCAAGGATACTATCCAAGTGGAACACCTTCGCAACCGTATGAATATTTCCAATAGTGGCAGCAATCACAAGCGTGGGGGATGCCACCTCCAAGGTAGTAGTACCCTTACAAGTAGCCAGATCCTTATGGGTACTATGCTTAGAAACCAGTCTCTCCAAGAAAGTCTTCCAGTCATGCGGCCTTTCCCAGTTACTACCATCCCCCTGAATATTTCAGACATCCATCTCCATCACCCAGGGGGACAAATTCACATCACTTTTACCCTCCATCACCTTCTTCTGCCACTCCTCCACACCATCCCTCTCAGTTGCCACATGCTCCATCCATGCAGGGAGAAATACCGCCATAGCCATAACAACGAAATGCTACGAGGGCTGTTAACTTACTACCGGCACCTTGGCCGAGTGGAATGGAATCCAAGCCACGCAAACGCCCTTTTTTTTGGCCCAATAATCTAAACACACCTTCACTACGCCTGTGGCCAGTGCCTTCGAATCTACGAACGCCTCTACCATTATACCGCCCGAGCAGTCCTTCGCTTGGCCGTAATCCAACGTCCAGATGGTCATGCTCACACATGCCGTGATGGACTGGATCAAAGAAAGTTCTCTTCCCTGGAAATTGACAGATCTGGGAAGCCCCCTCATATATATTTAGGTGGCTGGGAACGAGCCATGCAAAGCTCTTTTGGACTTAGGGTCAGGGGTTAATTTAATCTCTCATGACATGTACAAGAACTAGAACGTACCCCCTCTAAAGAAGAGCAACATCCGGCTCGAGTTAGCAGATCAATCCATCACCGTTCCTTTGGGTTTGGTGGAGGACATTGTGACCACCGTTTGTGGGTGGTCCTACCCTGCCGACTTCCTGGTCATCCGTGTAGAAAACTGTAAGGGGAACTTCCCAATCATCATGGGAAGAGCCTGGCTAAGCACGGTGGATGCATGTCTAGGACTCCAAGATCTGTCCCTAGAAATTTCAAAGGAAAATCCTTTTGGGAAGATCAAGAAGAAAAGAGTTCCATGCATCGCGTACAGTGACTCGGGGTGCAACTGTGTGCAACAGCTATGGTTCGCTAAGCGGACATCCATTCAAGCATGCAGTCGGTGTACCAAAGAATCACCAATTCAATAGTGCCTATACGTAGCAGCCACTAACCAAGAAGGCACCTAGTGGCTGACAGCTAATCTTGCTAGCAGCACAATATGCATGGAACCGTTTGAGGGGCTAGTGTGAGCTTACGTTGACAACATGGATGTGATGGAGAAGATTCATCAACAAACCTCCATCGTTGATGACTTTGATGACTGGGAAAAGTGAGAGATCCCTGAGAGCTTCATGCAAGAGCCCCTTAAGCTAAAATCCCTACCAGCTCACTTAGAGTATGCATTCTTGCAAAATGGCAAGTCGGTAATTATCAATGCTGCCCTTGCTCCTAAATAGAAACAAAGGTTGCTGGTGATGGTAAAAAAATGGGTTGCTACATTTGCGTGGTACTATCCTGAGCTGACTGGCGTTGATCCCAGGATCTACCAGCACTGGATCTACCTTGACCCTTCCATGAAGCCACGACGACAGCCACAAAGACGGTTGAATCCCAAGTTAAAGCAAGTAGTAAAGGATGAAATTGAACAACTGCTTAAGGCGGGATTCATCTATTCAATCACCGATAGCGAATGGGTTAGCCCACTCGTTATCGTACCCAAGAAAGGTGGTAAGTGGAGGGTTTGTATTGATTTCCAATTGCTCAATATGACAACTTTCAAGGACCACTTCCCACTCTCATTTGTGGACCTGGTGTTGGACATAATCATAGGACACCAATATTACCGTTTTTTGGATGGCTATAGTGGTTATAACCAGATCCAAATCGCACTAGAGGACTAGGCCAAAACTACTTTCACGAGTCCATGGGGGACTTTTGCATATAAGAAGATGCCCTTTGGCCTGTGCAATGCACCTGCAACGTTCCAACGCCTTATCCTAAGCATCTTCCAGCAACAAATTGGAAACGGTATAGAAGTCTTCATGGATGACTTCTCCACCTATGGTGCCACATTTAAGCAAGCCTTGGACCACCTAGAGCAAGTTTTAAAAAGGTGTGTAGACACCAATCTATGGCTCAATTGGCAAAAGAGCCATCTGATGGTCCAAGAGGGCATAGTGTTGGGGCATCTCATTTCATCAACAGGGATCAACATAGACCCTGAAAAGATCAAGTTCATCCAAGGAATTACCTGCCAACCAAGTACTGTCAAAGATGTGCGATCATTCCTTGGACACACTGGTTACTACCGGTGCTTCATTGAACACTTCTTGAAGATAGCCCGGCTGTTGGTAGAGCTTTCAAAGAAGGACGCTCCGTTTGTCTGGACCAAGGAATGCGAGTTTGCATTCCAAGAGCTAAAGTAGAAACTCGTAGAAGCTCTGGTTCTACGGGCACCTGATTGGTCCAGACCCTTCCACATTATGACGGATGCCTCCAACTATGCTTTGGGAGCCATGCTTACATAGTGTGATGATCAGAAATGTCTGTATTATATCCACTGTGCAAGTCGTAGAATTGTGGGTGCACAACTGAACTATACCACCATCGAAAAGGAATTGATGGCGGTGGTGTTCGCATTAGATAAATTCCAACATTATGTGCTCAGATACGAGGTGTTTATGCACACAGACCACAGTGCCATCCGGTTCCTGATGAATAAACCAATGGTGAGCCCTCGCATAATTCGGTGGCTGGTGATTCTTCAGGAGTTTGATTTGACCATGGTAGATAGAAAGGGGTCCGAGAATGTGGTCGTTGACCATTTTTCTCGATTACGATGGGATAACGCAGAAGAGGAGGAGCCTTTATCCGATCAACTTCCAGATGGACTCCTTTTCACAGGCGTCGTTGATCCTCAAGCACCCAAGGAATCTCCTTGGTTCAATCGCATCCTCACCTACCTTACAACCCAGGAGCTGCCAAAAGAATGGAACCATCGGTAGAAACAATAGTTTCTCCATAAAGCCAAGCATTTCATGGAAATCAATGGCCACCTTTACAAGGTGTGCGTAGAAGGCTTAGTTTGATGGTGTGTCCTTGATGCTGATACATTGCACATCCTCCAAGATGCTCACGAGGGCCCTTGTGGGGGCCACTATGCTGGATGCAGAATGACCATTAAAATCATGCTTGTAGGGTATTATTGGCCTACACTTTTCAAGGACGCACAATGGTTTGCTTGCTCCTGTGAACGATGCCAGAGAGATGATGGGATGTTGGCACGGTTGGAGGGACCTCAACAGTGGATTCAGCCACTAGAGCCCTTTGATATCTGGGGTATCAGCTTCATGGGATCCATCACCCCCTTGTCAAATGGAAAGGCATACATAATTGTGACAGTGGACTACTGTACAAAGTGGGCAGAAGCGACAGCCGTCATTAACTGTTTTTGAAACATCGCTGCATGATTTGTCCAGCAACAAATCATTACCAGGTTTGGAGTGCCTCGCGCACTCATTTCTGACAATGGGACGCACTTCACGGGGTTTAATTTTTGAAAACTCATGCAATGCTTAGGGGTAACCCATAAATTCACAACACCTTATCACCCCCAAGCCAATGAGCAGGCCGAAGTCACAAATAGGGAAATTACCAAGATCCTTACACGAACAATTAGCAAATACAGGAGGGATTGGAGCACCAAGCTCAATGATGCCCTATGGGCCTATCGCTCCACTTGGAAACTTCCTGTGGGGTACTCTCCCTATGAGTTAGTGTACGGTAAGTTGTCAACACTTCCAATCCAAATAGAACTTCAGACACTATCCATTGCTTGTGACCTTGGCCTTGACCTACCACTAGCACACCGAGAACGATTAATCAGTTTAAGTGTGCTAGATGAGAACCGATTAGTGGCGCTATTTTCCAATGAAACCCACAAGGCCTATAATAAGAAACGACATGATCTTAAGATTTGGAAGGTCACATTTCGATGTGGAGACAAGGTATTGTATTGAAACCCCTCACATATATCCCAACTAACAAAGTTTTAGACGCTATGGGAGGGACCTTATATTGTCTCCGAAACCTTCCCATCCAGGCCCTTACTAATTCACAAACTTGGGGATCCCACCAGAATATAGCTGGTCAACCGCGAACAACTCAAACCTTTTTGCAAGATTCATACAACCAGTGTCACAGCCTCATCATCAAGCGGTCATCCATGCTCCATCTTTCGTGTCTCCTCCTTTCCACCCAATTGTGGGGGAGACCCTCATCCTTGCTGATCCGTTTCACTGCACCCCTCACCATTTTATCATTTTTTGTTTTACACTTTTTTGTTTTCCATTTTTCTTTATTTTTTGTTTTCCATTTTTTGTTTTCCACTTCTTTGTTTCCCACTTTTTGTTTTACAATTTTTTGTCTCCCAATTTTTTGTTTTTCATTTTTCGTGTTCTCTTTGTTTACTTTTTGTCGTCGTCATATGGTTTGGCGTTGTCGATTTTCGTTACGATGGGTACTGTAATCGTCTTCCTAGTTATCTGGTTTCCACCATTGCATGGTTGTCCTTGGATTTTATGTCGTTTCCACCTCATAAACTCGACAGTGCGTCCACATCATCCACCCATTCACCATTCCATGGTTTTCCTTCTATCGTAAACATGCAACCTCTCCACTTAAAAACGTTTTAATGAATGTGTGACTTGTGTAGTTCCTCGACTGAGGGATGACCCACTAGTTTGAATCAGGTGTGACTTCAAGGGGAATGCTTTATTCGTTGTTCCGTTCTGTTCCTTGGGTTGTGGTGTGTCCTTACGGATTTCCTACCACTTTGAGTCTCTCTCCACGGAAGTTTTTGGGCAATTTGACCTCGCATGGTGTGGTCCTCATTGAAAAAAATTCAAAAGAAAAAAAAAACCAAGAAGGCAAAAAACAAATAAAAACAAAAGAATAAACTGATGATTCAAAGCACACCCCTTGGTCGGATGCATGCACACACGCATGGGTCTTTGCATGGTGTGGTTCCCTAGCACAAAAAGAAAAAAAAAAATATCGTGATGGGTATTCAAAGCACACCCCTTAGACCGCCTCTCATGGGCCACATGTACTAGTTATGGGACTTCCTTGATCCCATCTAACTTTGACCCATTTCACTTCCCTCTTCTCACGTTCCCTAGAGTGGTGGTTTTCTATGGGGTCATTCTTGTTTCCTTGGGCATGATTGGGACTTCGTCTATCGTTGTGAGGTCACTGTTTGCGGATGGTTTTGGGTCTGATCTCAGGAACGATTTTACCAGGTCACTTAGCCATGCTTGCACATGGGGTTTCATGTGATCGACACTCAGAATTTCCATTCTCTCCTCTCCTTCCATTCCCACTTCTCTCCGTACTCATCTCACTACCCCTTTTTATGTTTTGTATGTTCGTCGTGTTTTTTTTCGGTCTTCCATGCCTTGGTGGGTTCTCTTAGTTTGGAGTCTTTACTGGTGACACCACTTATCAGCACTCGGGCCCATGGACCCTGGTGTTGAGGGTATGCAGGGTTTATAAGGCTGTTGCCTACTATGGGGAGGAACCACCTGCATATTCTTGGTTTTGCCTATTAAGCCTCCAACCCTTTGGATATCTTGGTTGATTATTTTTAGTGTCCCATCGTTCGGTTTCCTCCTCGCCAGAGTTCTTTTTGAGTCTCGTTCTTCGATTTTGTCTCTTTTTTGCACTTAATTCCCTTCCTCTTGTCTTCAACCATGATTGGGCCTTTTCTGCGCTTCAATCGCCTCAATTTGGCTTTTCAAATTTTTCATTTTGGGTTTTTTTTGGGTTTGTCAACGTTGGTCTACAGGTGAATAGTGCTGTGTATACAGGGCCCCGTATACGCAGCCACTACGTATACGCGGCCGTGTATACGTGGCCCCATCGACGCAGCCTCCAACCCCTATATATACCCCATCACACTTTACATTTTTTCATCATTTGGAGTCCAAATTGAGGGGAATTTTTGCTGTTTTTTCTGCCTAACCCTTCCCAACGCACCTACATTCCATTGCGTGTCCACATCAACCTATCCTTGCCCTTTTTATGCAATCGAAGGTATGCACTTAGTTGTGGGGGGGTGGTGCCTTAGTGTAATTAGTTAATTAATTACTTAATTGTTAATTACAAAACCTTTGGCCCTAACCCCTAAATTAAAACACTCCGGGAGACTTAACGGTGTGCCTATGCCATTAACATAACTTGGTCAAACTGAGAAGGTATATACAGACCATTTTAGGCTAGTTCTGAACGGTCTAACCGATGGCTATGTTTGTTTTTAGATGGCACACAAACCAAGGCACCCAAGGGATGAAGGACCATCACAACCGAGGGACAAGCAACCACGTATGGGAAGGGGGCATGGAATGCAACCACCAGAGTATGCAGAGGGTTCGCATGCAACTGGGCCCTTCCGGGAACAACCTGATGTGGAATTTGTCCACCATATTCCCGAAGAGGAAATTCCTAGCGTGCAATCGCTAGGGGATAGCACCATGGCTTGAGGTCACATTGACCCAAGCCTTCCTTGATGCTATCACGCCACACAAGGTGCAACAGACGGTCCTCCAAGAGTTGAATTTTGGACCATTCCTCGAGCACGCTCCAGAAGATGTGAGACTTCAATTGCAACACTCTTCAATGTGGGCAATCATCACAATCGGTGGCGAGTGGTACTTAGGAGAAACATATCTCTTTTGGATGAATTAGCAACCAAGGTCAAGAGTAAGAATCAAGGACATATATGTCTCTTACTCTTTGGAAGAAATAGCACAAGCTTTGGGGTTGCCTGAAACTAGGGCAGATGTGGTGGAAATTCCTAAACAGACCGATCCAGAGGTAAAGGTGCAATGGATCAAATGGTGCTATGGGATAGAGTGCAAGGAATTTGGCTCCTTGACCATGGTGGAGAGAGTCTATTCAAAGATAGCGTCTTACCATCTGAATCCAACGGTAAGACCAAGCAAAATCACTACCTTCTTCGCTCATGCATGTGCCACCTTGAGTGGGAAGTTTCTCATGAGTCTTCCACAGTTATTATTTTTGGAGATTGAAAAAAGGTTCATAGAGAACGAATGTGGAAGATGAGCTCTCCCCTTTCCCTACCTAATCTGAAAGTTATGCAAATGGGCATGGATAGCACGGTATTCTAATGACATCATTTGATGCCTCCCAATTACCTCATGGTGGGAAATGATGAAAGACAAAACTCCTGCTGCCACATAGATAGAGGAATAGCAGCAACCGCCTCCACCACCTAAACAAACAATGCAGCTGGGCTTGCAAGCCATAGTAGAATACATCCGCGAGATCCAGGAAATGATCTTGAGTCAGCAAGAGCCATCCAGTAGGACTGGTGGAGGAGATGATCCTTCGGTCTATCACCCTGCCATGAGTCACCTGGAGCAAGTGGCACAATCAGTTAGCTTGCTTAAAAGGGTAGGGCTGATATTTTCCACTACCCAAGCAACCATTCCAACCAGAATAGAGCCAAGCATCTGAGACGTATCAACTGCAACCCAGCAGTTATTCCCTGAAATCTCAGGGAATGTTGCTACTTTCTCGATACGCTTGTAGGATGGTGAAGGGGTGATGGTCCTAGTGATNAGCACCAGGGACAAGAAGTTGTAGTCAAAGTGGTTGCTGATACCATTGCTACCGCTCTCAATGCACCGGCAACACCTATACCAAACATCCATGGACTACAAGATGTACAAGTGTCTACCGGAACTTCACGTAGGAAGATGGATGCAGCCCAACATGAAGAAATGATTGGACTGAATGGTAGGAACCAGGCAACCGCTTCTGGATGTCTTCAACCTTCCGGACAACATCATTGCAACCCAGTCGGAGTTACTATCGGTAAGGGGCAAGAGCCTTGTTTTGGAGGGGCAACTAGAAGTCACTCAAGCTGCTTGTCAGCGCTTGGCAATGGAGGTTGCCTAATTAAGAGCCCAGCTTGCCGATCCGTCCATCCTTGACCACAAAATCACCAGAGATGAAGCTTTTCAACAGCTTCAGCTTAAACTTCAGGTTGTTGAGGATGAAAGGGAGATGATGATCCTAGACAAGTCCATAGTAGATGCCCGAGCGTATCACTTAGAGAAGGACTTGGCAGAGGTTCACCAGGAGAATGTCTAGCTTACCGCAGAAGTTCATCACCTGCGCAATGTTGGTATAGAGAACGCACACATGAAAGATTTTATCCACTAACAGCAGGAGAAGCTAGCCAGGGTGAATGCAGATATGAGAAGGTTGACTGTTAAGAATTGGAATCTATCAATGGAGGAGGTTCGGGCATTGCAAAAAAAGTTTGCAATCGAAATTGCTGCTTGGAAGAACAAGGCCCTACAGTTTGAAAGAGTAAAAAATCATTACAGGGACCAAGTGGGATTGCAGAAGGAGGTAAATGAGAAACACATTCAAGTCGCTAAAGCCCAGATGAACTAAGTGCTCCAGTAGCTTCGAGAAGGAGGCAATGTATGGCCATCCATCTTCGATGGATTGAACACCTACAACAAAGCGGAAATCTGCCTAAAGGAGCTGCAAATTGAAGAAATGATAGAATACATGGAGTTAGCCAACCTTCAGTATGCAAACCTGGCTATGCTCACAGCTGGGAGACCATGGTCAGAGTTAGAGAAACAAGTGGTTGCCTCGTATTCTCTATATGAGGGTGAGTTCCAGGCGCACAAGGCAAAAAAATAGAAGCTGGCAACAACAAACACGGAACTCGAGGTCCTTCATACAAGCTTTGAAGGCCAACGTACAGTTGCGGAGGACCTGGCCCAAAGAATGAGTGACTACCAGCAGCTGCAGTCATCAATCTGAGCATTCGATATTGAACACAAGTAGTTCACAGCCTGGTTTGTGAATTTGAAAGAACTCATTCTGGCACTACCTTGCCCTTGGGAAATTCCAGTTCCAGCACACATTGGAGAAGCTACCTGGACCATGAACGAACCAGAAGTGAAGAAGAAAAAATGAGGGCTCTCTTGTAGGCTTTCCAGCTATCTCCAGAAGTTGCAGCTACCGTGGGGCTACCGACATCCGTGCCGCCACCAACGCATAGGCCAGAGGCTGGAGAAGGTCCATTAGAACCACCGCCCCTAGGGACGGTGTGATCTCCTCCAGCGATTTTGTACATCGTCTTACACTGCAGAGGACCAGCGAGGTGTTCAATTTTGTCTCTGAACACCACCATTTTGTAATTTTCCCTCCTCTGTAACTTGGGCACTTGGTAAAGTTATGTTGTGTCATGTGTGTGTCATTTATGTGTTTAAGTTACGTGTGTTGTAAATAAGAATCCATACCTTCCAAATTATAAAGTAACTCGAGGATGAGTTTTTGCTCAGTCGTGGGGGTATGATGAAGTGTCAAAAGTCAATGTGTCGACTAGGCTGCGTATACGGGGCTGCGTATACGCGGTCGCGTCGACGCGGGCCCATCGACATAGCCACCCTACGTCAACATGGCCCCGTTTATGCAACCACCCTTCCTGGCCTATAAATATGAGGGCCTTCCGCCTCATTTAGACATCTTTTGAGTAGTTGTTGCGAAGCTCTTATAGTTTGCTCCCGCAAGAGATAGAATATTTTCCAAGTGCCCGCAGCAGGTGTATGAAAAGCGATCAGATCTTTATATGAGCGTTGATGTATCTGAGCCCATTGGCATGATGGCAATAAAGACGAACTATTCATGAAATCCTTGTAGCATTTGGACTTAGTTATTTCATGCATTTAATAGTTTAATATGTTTATGCTTTATTAATTATTTGTTAATGCTTTATTAAGTACTTGTTGATTATTTACGTTTTTATTATTATAATTTCGATCGTTAGTATTCATTCGTAGTTCGTAAAAGACATAAGTACGACCATCTTGAATGTAATCCAAACACTTGGTAAGCCCAATGATGCTTAACATCTGGTAACCTAGTAGTGTTAGGAAATGCTGAGAACTTGCTCGGAAGATGGGACCAGATACTTATGCTAGGAGTAGTTAGAACATAAACTAGGATAATTAGACATTAGATAATAGTTTATTCATTACCTTTCATACTTTAATTAGTCGTTGAAAAATATAATTAAAAGATATAAAAATCATTAGCCTTAGTCTCACTTAACCAATGTAAATAGAGCTTCACAAGTGAGATTAGGATGACAACAACCGTTCTAACACAAGGTTTCACTAGTTAGAAGTCTGGTGTATGTTAAGTGCTTACAGTTTGGGAATTTTGACCGAGTTGCGCATGAATGCTCATGATTCGTATGGTTGGGTGTAGGGATACCTAGCCGCTCATCGCTCTTGTTCACTCAAGAGTCATTCCTTGTATTCATGTAACTGTTGGATAGTTGTAGTGATGGTTTAACATGGTTGTTTGAGTGGTAGGTGGAGGTGGTGGTCATTACTTCTCTTCTTGGATAGTCATTGCAGACGTCTTATCTTTCATCATTTTTGCCTAGTTGGCAGCTGGAACTTGCTTGATGATGTCATTGATGTAGTAGGCTATTCCTTCCCTCTGATAGAGTTTCTTAATGAGGCATGGGAAGGGGAGTGCCTTACTTCCACGTTCATTTTTTAAACCACTTCTCCCTCTCTAGATAGATTAGTTGTGGAAGGTTGATAGGGAATCTCGCACTTAGAGTAGTGCATGCTCAGGTAGAGAAGGTGGTGATTTTGCTTAGCCTCAATGGGGAATTAAGGTGGAAGGTCACAATCTTGTAATGGATCCTCTCTACTAGTTTGAGTGCACTAAACTCCTTGTAATTGACACCATAGCATTGCTAAATCCATTCTTTCTTTATGTTGGGATTCACTTACATCAGGATCTCAGTAAGACTTGTTCCTATTTCAGGCAACCCAAGCACTGCAATAATGGCTTGCATCAAGTAGGACACTGAGATGTCCTTGATTTTCACTATTGATCTAAGCTCCCTATTATTCCAAAATAGGAATGTCTCTCCCATGTACTACTCCCTAGTGGAAGTGATGATTGGCCATATGGGAGAGGCCTTTAACTAGTCCTATACTTCTTTTGGTGTAGGAATGGATCAAAGTTTAACTCTTGGAACACTATTTTCTGGACCTCTTATGATTTGATCTGATTCAAGCAAGCCTCTATTAAGGTCACCTCCATATTTGCTTATGGTGTTGGCACATCATCCCGTTGGGAGTGTTCTGTTGCTACTGTTGGTTTTGGAATCTATTTGATAGATTCCACTTTTGCCTCTTCCCTGAGAGGACCTATGGTGTGGGTTGCTAGTGGTTCTTCTTGGGCCCGTTCTTGGCCTCTTTCCATTCTAGGCTATTTCTCCCTTGGTTGAGATGGTCCTGCTTCTTGCATGTGTTTTTCCTTTGTTGCCATTTGCGGTCACAACACATCCATAGATTAGTGGATATAATGTGTAACTCTTAATATTCAAATATCTTTTCTCATTAGTTAGTTACACTTTGGATAAGGTAGGACCATGGTAGATTGATAATTTTATTAATTATTTATTATAAATGTCATTAGATCTTATTGGAAAGGTTTAACTCTTGTAAATTATTGTTTAAGAGTTGATTTCTTAATTAAACCTTTGTGGGAGTTAGAAAAATGACAAAATTTTTTTATCATGAATGGCACATTTGTGGCACCCATGATGAAGAGCTTACCTTCAGTAGCTACAAGGTCAAGGAATGAAGTGATTTGGATAAATGATTAGGAAGTTATGGGCTCTAAAAAATTGAAAAACTCCTTTGGCATTTATGAGAAAATGTAAAATTTTTTCAAGTGGAGTTATGCATATATATAGTCTTTTTCCCTTACATTGATGAGGCCTCATATATGAGTCTGCTTTGTCGATGAAGCCTTGTATATGGGGCCCATAGGAAAAAATTTTGAATTTTGAATATCTCAAAAAATACAAGAAATTTTTCAATGAATTGGGGGTCCATGAAATCCCAGAAAAGCAAAAAAAAATGATAAAATCATTGAAGAGGGTCATTAAATGCTCAAAAATTTAAAAAATTCGATGGAGAACATGTTTAAGAAATAAAATATGTAAAGGAGAACATGGTGTGACATAGAAGATAGGTGGACGAAAGATTCTATTTGCAAGAATGCCTAAGGATAAGGTACTTAATGAACCCAACCAAGAGATATGCAAGTGGGTCCTCCCCATAGTAGGTACATGCCTTATTTTCCCTTGCATAACCCCAACCTAATGAGTCCATGGGCCCCATAGGTGATTAATGGTTAATGGTAGTTAAGAACCAAAACCCAGAAGATTCTACCTAAGAATTCAAATATGTCAAACTAAGACATGGAATCAAGAACATGGACACTGGCAGTGAGGTGAATTATGGTTAGCATAGATGGACGATGGAGGAGGTGGAATGGAATTCCAAATTGAGGTCATAAAAAGTCCCTTATGGAGTTTGTGTTTAAAATGACCTAAGAAGATCCATCCTTAGTCCAAACCAAAACCAACCTCTTTCAATGACTTCGCATTGCCACTCCAAGATCGATCCATCCCCTTAAGACACAAGAGTGCACCCATAGAAAAATCACCATTCCATAAATAGAAGAAAAGAGAAGTAGAAAGTGAGAGAGGGTCTTAATTAGAGGGGACCTTCATGCATGGGTAACACATCTTTCTAGTCCCATAACCAATGCTTGTAATCCATTTATTTGTCTAAGGGGTGTGCTTTGAATTCCCATCATGTTTTTTTATCATTTTGTTTTCTTTCTTTCTTTTTGGATGGGAACCACACCATGCAAAGACTTTATTTGACTTCCTGTTATTGGACGATATGGAATGGTAATAAGTTTATGAAAAATACTCGAGCACCCAAGTAAGTAGAAGAGTACAAAGAGTATTGAGCCCCCTTGAAGTCACATCCTATAAAAACCTCTAAATCCTTCTCAATTCTAAAAACTACCAGGGTCACCAATTAATTAAAGGTCTATTTAATGAAAGGGCTCTCAACTTCCAAAATAAGGAAAACCATAGAGTTTGTGGATAGGTGGGTGTCATGGACTCACTACCTATTCCATGAAAAAGAAACCATGACTAAGCCATTAGTACAAAAATTTAAAAATAGAAACCAAACATTAGCAAACAAAACATCAGGCACAAACCAACATTAGTAACAGCTATAACACCACTATGTCCTATTGGCACAAAGCATGTTTTATTAGCAAAACTTTGAATATCACACTCAAATAAAACAAAGTAAAATATATAAGAAAATGTAAAAATATTCAAGAAAGATTCAAACGTAGTAACAATGGTGTAAAACAAAAAATGATGTAAAATTAAAAAAAAGATTTAAAATCAAAAAGATGTAAAATAAATAACTATAAAAATAAAAATGCGTAAAATAAAAAATAGAAAAACTGAGGAGCCATATGGATGATTAGCATGGATGGCCATCTACCCCACAACTAAGTTGGACAAAAAATTGAACATGGTTGTCCATCCATTGAGGTATTTGTTGCACTGGCTTACTT
This sequence comes from Gnetum montanum, assembly GCA_015680685.1. NCBI lineage: Eukaryota > Viridiplantae > Streptophyta > Gnetopsida > Gnetales > Gnetaceae > Gnetum > Gnetum montanum. Next base: position 536,254 of record MNCI01031885.1, read on the forward strand.
GGGCTCATAGAAAAGCTTCAATTGTTAGATGTTGACCAATTACTTTTTATTTAGACGCTCAAGTTTGTATATGGTCATGGCTCTACAATGAAAGGTTTCATTAATTATATAAGGTCCCTCCCACAACATTTGAAGTTTTGTTTTCTAGGGTACATGTGTGGGGTTCCAGTAGAGAACCTTATCTCTCGGTTGAAATTTTACTTTCTGTATTCTAAGGTCATGTCATTGCTTGTTGAATGCCTTGTGCACTTCATTCAAAGATAAGGCCATTAGTTGATTTTTTTCTAGCACATTGAGGTTGATTAGTCTTTCTTTTTGTGCTAAACTTAGGATGAGATTTAGTTCATAGGCTGTTGAGAGTGTACAGAGCTCGAATTGAATTAGGAGCATTGGAAGTTTTCCATACACTAACTCATAGGAAGAGTAGCCAATAGGGAGTTTCCATGTTAGCGGTAGGCCCAAAGGGCATCGTTGAGTTTTGTGCCCTAATCTCTCTAATATTTGCTTATGGTTCTTATTAGGATCTTTGTAATCTCCTTGTTAGTTACCTCTGCTTGATTGTTGGCTTGGGGTGATAGGGTGTTAATTTATGTTCAACCTCCAAGTGTTGCATAAGTTTTTAAAGGTGGCACTTGTAAAATGAGTTCCATTGTCAAAAATTAGTGCACATGGAATCCCAAACCTATTTACAACATTTTGTTGTACAAATATAGTAGTAGTGGATAATGTATAGTTAGTGATAGCTGCTGCTTTTGCCCATTTGGTGTAGTAGTTGACTACTACGATGATGTATGTTTTTTTCATTGGACATGGATGTGATGGAACCTGTGAAGTCAATGCCCCATATGTCAAAGGGCTTCAATGGTTAAATCCATTTTTGAGGACCCTCCATTTGTGTGATCATCCCACCATCTCATTGACAGCATTTACAAGATTGGACAAACTAGTGAGCATCCTTGAAGATTGTAGGCCAATAGTATCCTACCATTAGGATTTTTATGGCCATGCATCTCCTAGCATAGGGCCTTTGTAAGTGTCCTGGAGAACGCGTAGTTGATTCACGTTAGGGACATACCAATGAACCAAGCCATCAGTGCACACCTTGTAAAGGTGTTCATTGATTTCTATGAAGTACTTTACTTGATAAAAAAACTATTATTTCTTCGTAAAGTCTAGATCTAGTGGCATCTCTTGAGTAAGAAGGTAAGTGAGGATGCCATCGTGCCATTTTGTTTCTATGGTCACTTGGTCATTTATTGCTCTTATAAAGAGGAGTTCATTTGGGAATTGATCAGAGAGTGGACTCTACTCCTCTTTATTATTCCATCTTAATTAAGAGATATGGTCAAAGACCACATTCTTAGTCCCTTTCCAATCTACCATTGTGAGATCAAATTTCTGCAAGATCATAAGCCATGATATGATACGGGGGCTCACTGTTGGCTTATTCATTAGAAAGCGGATGACACTGTGATCTATGTGCACAAACACCTTATAGCCAAGCACATAGTGCCTAAAATTTTTGAGAGAATACACCACTACTATTAATTTTTTCTTTGTTGTGGTGTAATTCAACTGTGCATCCATAATGCTTTGGCTTGCGTAGTGAATGTAATATGGACATTTCTCATTGTCCAACTGCATAAACATGGCTTCCAAGACATAATTAGATGTGTTCATGATTATGTGAAATATTTTGGACTAGTTTGATGCCTGTAGGATTAGAGTTTCTATGAGTTTGTCCTTTAGCTATTGGAATGCATATTCGCACTCCTTGCTCTAGGTGAAAGGAGCATATTTCTTCGTAAGCTCAGCCAACAGCTTTGCAATCTTAGAAAAATTCTCTATGAATTGCCAGTAGTAGCTAGTGTGTCTAAGGAATGATTGGATGTCTTTAACTATCTCTAGTTGGTGTGTGATTTCTTAGATGACCCTGATCTTTTCTAGATCTATCTCAATCCCTTCTTGTGAAATTTAGTGCCCTAGTACTATGCCTTCTTGGACCATTAAATAGCTTTTCTACCAATTGATCCTAAGGTTTATTTCAACACATCTTTTTAGTACCTACTCAAGAGGATCTAGGGCTTGCTCAAATGTAGCCCCATAGGTGGAGAAGTCATCTATAAAGACTTATACCTTGCTACTAGTTTGTTGTAGGAAAATACTAAAGACCAAACATTGAAATGTTGCAGGGGCATTGCATAGACCAAATGGCATCTTACCATATGTAAAAGTCCCTTAGAAACTCATGAATGTTATCATGGCTTGATCTTCTAGCAAAATTTGGATTGGTTATAGCCACTATAACTATCCAAGAAGCTATAATAACAATGCCCAGAAATGGTCTTTGACACGTGGTCCACAAATGGAAATGGGAAATGATCTTTAAATATTGCCATGTTCAATAACCTAAAGTCAATGCAGACTTGTCACTTGTTACCTTTCTTTGGCATAATTATGAGTGGACTAGCCCACTCACTATTTGTGATGGGATAGATGAACCTTGCCTTGAGGAGTTCTATTTCCTTTTTGACGATCTACTTTAATTTGGGGTTCAGTCACCTTTGTGGCTATCTTCTTAGCTTCATGGTTGGGTTGGTGTAAATGTGATGCTAGCATATCCATGGATCAATTCCAGTTAGCTTAGGATATGAACAAGGAAAGGCTGTTGGCCATTTGTTGATCACCTGCAACAGCTTGTCCTTTTGTTCAGGAGCAAGATTTGCATTGATGATAACTGGCTTGCCATTATTTAGAGATGCATACTCCATGTTGGCTGGTAGATTTTTTAACTCTAGGGGCTCTTACTTGAAATTATCAAGGATTTCCAACTCTTCCCAATAGGTATCATCATCTTCATCGTTAGAGAGTTGGTGATGAACTTGTTCAAGTTCATCCATGCCTTCTACATAAGCACATGTTAGGCTCTCAATTGGTACCATGCATAATGTGTTGTCGTTAGAGTCAGCTGTCAACCACGAGGTGCCCTCCTATTTTATGACTACTACGTATAGGCATCTTTGGACATTTATTTCTTGTGCACATTAATTGCATGCTTTGATGAAGGTACTTTTAATGGACTAGATTTTCTGCATGTAATTGTATCCATTATTGTTATATGTGATGCATGGAACATGCTTCTTCTCAAGTCATCCAAATTTGTTTTCCTTATATTTTTCCAAGGAGAGGTCCCTCATGCCCATTTGTGCATCAACAGTGCTTAACCAAGCCCTTTCCATAATGATGGGAAAGTCACCTGTGTAGTTTTCAACTTTGATCACTAGAAAATTGGCAGGATAGGACCACCCACAAATTGTGGTTACAATGTCCTCCATTACTCCTAAAGGGACAATGATTGACTAGTCTTCCAATTCCAAACAAATATTGCTCTTCTTGAGATGTGGTAGGTTCTAGGCCTTGTACATGTCATAAGAGATGAGATTGACATCAAAACTAGAATTAAGAAGAGCCTTGCATGGCTCATGTCTAGTGATCTGCAAGTAAATAAGAGGACTTTTGAGTCATATATTTTCATGGAAAGGTTGCCAGTGTTGATCCAATTGAAAACAACATAAGTTAACATCATAGTGCGGTTTCAAGGTAACGTTTGGTTTGAAGGGTACTCGAATATGTTTGATGCAAAGGATGAGGATGTTGGAGATGTAGGAAAACTAACCACATTAGGTTATGAGGGTTTGGAAGGACTATTGGGTCAGAAAAAGGGTTGTTTCATGGATTTATTATCCGAACCACTTGGCTAGAAGGCCAGTTGTGAATGTATAGCCCTCGTAGCATTTCGTTGCTGCTATTGTGGGGAAATTTCACCATGCATGAATGGAGCAGGAGGTAACTAGGTCGAGGGTAGAGGGATGTGTGCAGATGCATGCAAAGGATGGTATGGATATGGGTTCTTCCATTGAGTAGATGGTGAACGAGTTTAATGGTACTTTGGAGGATAATAGTGATGTTGTAATGAGGTGTGGCTTGCAGAGCTTCATGGAGAAATGAGTTGTTGAACATAGTACCCTTATGGATCTGGTTACCTATAAGGGTACTGCTATCTTGATGGTGGCATTTCCCATGATTGTGGTTAATTCCACTATTGATATTATTCATATGATTGTGGTGGAGCTCCACTTATATAGTAAACTTGTTGTTATTAGTGGAATTGCTTTAGATTGCCTTGAGGATAAGGCAATCATCTAGGTGCTTGCCTATTTGCTAGTCGAGGATTTAGTGCATACACCCCAGACTCTTGTAAGTGTGAAACCATAGGAAAACATCCCTTAGAATGTTCATGGTAACAAATTTCACATTCGTCTTCATCATTAGAGTTTGCCTCCACAATTTCTTCTACTACTGCAGCTTTGCCCTTACCTCTATGGCAGACACGTTCAGCTTCTTTCCACCTCTTGTGGTCATGATCACTATTTTGTTCTTTGGATGCTTTACTAATCTTTATAGCACTTTCGAATTTTTCATCCAAAGACTCCCATAATTTATTAACCTTTTTTGAAATGTTAGAAATGGATTTTTGGATGGGCAAGGTTTTTTTGTTCACCACTTTGTCGAGTGGTGACTCTTCCTTGTCATAGAATTGAACCTCCCTTTTCCTTATAGAAGGGTTCCTATTATATTCTTCTTCACTTTCCCTTTTTTACATCTCACCTTATTGTTTTACAACTTTCTCTATTAGCCTTTGTATCTAATGAGCTCTTAGTTCTGATAGTCTCCCTTAAGCATAAAATCCAAGAGTTATTTTGGTTTTCGCTCTGAGCCCATCTATGATGTGGTGGAGTTGTTCCCTTTGAGAATAAGCTTTGCCAAGGCATTAGTGTAAGAGAGAATAATATCTACCCATGGCAGCATCTAAGGGTTCATGTGTTCCCTATTTCTAGCCTTGGATTTGCCTTCTTAGATTAGACACTTTGGAGTATGTCTGGTATTTATCGTTGAATAGTTCCACAATGGTACTCCATCTGTGAATGGATTTTGGCTCTAAGGATCAGTACCAACTTTCAGCCTTCTTGATGAGTGCCCTAGGGAAGAGCTTGAGTTTTTGCTAATCATTTTCAATGTTTTGCAAGGCATAGGCATCATGGAAAGCTTGTAGATGTGTTTGCGGATCAGAGTTATATCCCCCCTCAAATATTAGGATATCATTTAGGTCTAAGCACTTGATCCGACTATCTTTCATATGCCTAGTTGGAATCTTAACTACCTTTGCGATGTTAAGCATGCTTTGAGTTGCCAACAAAGGCTCATCATCATCATGATTTCATTGTCATTGATCATGTCCTCTATTACACCTTCATTCATTACGAGCTTGGTGATTAGTATTGTTATCTCATTGAGCACCTGCATCACAGTTATTATTTTTGCAACATCTTTCAAAATTAGAAGAAGAGGAGGAAGAGGATGTAGATGAAGAGAGCGAAGAGGGAGGAGGACCACCACCATCATGGTGTTTGTCAACTTCCTTTCAGTTGGCATGACCACATTCATTAGATTTCTTATTATCTTGATGCTTACCTGAGCTCCTACCTTGACTGCCATCTTTGCCTAGACTCAAAATGTTGATAGTAGAATGTAGATTCAAGTTCACACCTCCATCATCAGTAATCAAGGATGGAGAATTATCATGTTGAGTGCCCTCAAAGGGAGGGTTCTCATTGTCATCTTGGATTAGCAAGAACAAGGGATCAGTGAAGTGTTTCCCCTTCACAACCTCATGATGCTTCTCTTGATGTTGATCTCACCTACATTGTGTTTCAGTGGGATGGTTGTCCCAGTAGTCATAGTCATGCACAACATACTCTTCTTGAAGATCATGGATGTCTAACTTCTTAAGAGTTCAAAGTAGCATCATGGGTACAGATCAATTGGGGGGCATTATGATGTTGCACTTCATTTCATGCCATTGCAGTTGCTCATCCAAATGTAGGATGAAGGTGAAGTTGGGCACGTACTCATCTAGATGAGTATATACCACTTTGCACTTTTGTGGGACTAATGGTTTAACATCATCACACTTGTGAGAAGAAGAAGACATTTTGCAAAATAATTAGAATTATCAGTATGATTTTGTAAGTATATGTTGTATGAAAGTGATGTTGACCTTGGGTTCGTCCAATGATATTAATGATATTCACTAATCCTAATAGCACACATTTCAATAAATAGAGTCCCTAGCAACAATGCCAATGATGAGTAGTCGAGATACCCCTATGCCCAACCATACGAATCACAAAGCATTCACATATGATTCAATTGAATTTCATGGACTCTATAGTTTTTGGTACACTAGTCTTCTAGGAAGTGAACCTTTTCCTAAAGGTCATTTGTTGTCTTCCCAATTACACTTGTGATGCACATGGCATGGTTAAGTGTAACGAAGGCATATGATTTTTATTGTTTTGTGTTTTATGTTCTTTGGTGCTTAAAGTAGAGAGATGAAATAATTTAACAACTAATTTAGTTTAACTAATTAACTATTTTCTAACTAGTCCTAACATAAGCATTTGGTTCCACTTTCTATACATGTCATGAACCCACGTATCCATTGTTGGGTTACCAAGCACTATGCTATTGGGCACACCAAGTAATAACGCTACTAGGATTACCAAGTGAATATGTGTTTACGTTGAAAGTGGTCATACTTATGTATTTACCCTATTTAGCTTATCTTAATCGCTTAATTAGCTTAATTATTGAGAAACATTGAACAAATAACTAAAAAAATTAAATACAAGAATAAAACATTTAAACTATCTAGAATGCTGCAAGGTTTATCAAGAAGCTCATCTTTATTATCGTACACACTAGTGTGGTTTAGGTGCAACAGTGCTCAAATAAAGATCTATACACTCAATGACTTCTACTACCAACACTCAGGAAAATATTCCAACTTTCAAATGAACAAACTGGAAGAGCTTTGCTACTACTATGACTTCTATCTCTATAAACATGGCCGGGATATTGTATTTATAGTTTTTTCTATAGGACTACGTCAATGGGGCCCCATAGACATAGTAAACGCTACATTGATGCAGCCTTGTCGACGGGGCAACACCATGTAAACAGGGCCAACGGGTCCCTATTGATAGGGACACATTGATAAGGCCATGTCAACAGGGGTCCATCAACACGACACATTTATGTTCATCAATAAGCATCTAGTCTCACTTTTTGTACACATCTTGAACAAGTATAACACTATTGGGTTACCAAACATTAAGTGTTACAAGAATTACCGAGTGTTATGTGCATGCTCGAAATGGTCATATTTATGTGCTTAATTAATCACTACTTAATCTAGCTTAGTTTAGTCCAATTAATTACTTAATTACTTAAAGCATTAAGGAAAATTGCATAAAAAATTACATGCATGAATAAATAATTAATCTATTTCTAAGTGTTGCAAGGTTTATCAAAAGGCTCATCTTTATTGCCATTCACACTGCTGTGCTCAAGTACATCAGTGCTCAAATAAATATTTATACACTTTTTGACTCCTGTTGCAGGCACTTAGAAAAATATTCTAACTTTCAAATGAAAAAATTGTAAGAGCTCCACTAAAACTATGACAAGACATCCCATAAACATGATGGGTGAGTGCATATTTATGGACTTTATTATGGAGTTGGATCAACAAGGCCTCATAAACATAGCAAACGCTACATTGAAGCTACCCCATTAATGGTGTAACACCACATAAATGGGGCCACGTCAATAGAGACCTATTGATGTGACTCTTTGATGCTTCATCATAGCCCCAAAACTAAATGAAAACTCATCCTTGAGTTCCTTTAGAAAATTGGGAAGTTATGGTATTATTAACTAACTCTTGACATAACAAACTAATAACAAAACTAAGTGCCTAAGTGTATAGATTGACATCATTACAACATTTGTGGTGCTCATGATACAAAGTTGAACACTATGACATGACTACTCAAACTAGATAACACATTGTCTGATTGTGTGAAGGTGGTTTGTAAGATCAAACAGTCCTAGGCGATGGAGGTTCTTAAGGCTTCGAAGGACCTTCGCTAACTTTAGATGTGCATGGTGGTTGTGTCTATCGTATTGTAGCTATTACCTTTGATAGAAGGTGAAAGGCATCCAGTAATGTCATCATCTTCTCCTCCTTACTCTAGGGATCATTCATAGTCCACATAGCATGGCCAATGTGGGCTAGAATGGGGATATCCCATGGAAAGGGAATTAATGGGAACAACTCAATGTTGACAAACTAGGTAGCAAACTATTTGCATTCAACATCAAATTCCTTCACTATAATTTGCAATTCTTAGTAGTCATTAATTCTTTTGGCCAGGCTCTCAACAATAGATCTTTGATCAGTGTATTTTCCCTTGAGAACCTCAAGTTCAACATTTGCCACCACAAGCTTTTTCTTGGTGTCCTTGTGGTGCTTGGACTTGACCTTGTACAACAAGTACAAGCTAGAAACTTACTTCTCTAGTTTTGACCACAGTCGTTCAATAGTCAACATAGTTAGGTTTGCATATCATAGGTTGGCAAGCTCCACATATTCGATCATCTCCTTTATCTACAACTCCTTTAGGTGAATTTATGCTTTATTGTATTGATCAATCCCATCAATGATGGGTTGTCATAATTCATGTCCTTGTTGGAGTTGCTGGAGGGTCTCATTCACCTTTGCCTTCACCACTTGAATGTGTTTCTCATTTATCTCCTTCTACAGGATAACTCTGTTCTTATAATGATTTTTGACTCTCTCAAATTTGAGAGCCTTTGATTTCTAGGTAGCTACCTCTATTGTAGTCTTTTGGTGAAGGGTATGAACCTCCTCCATGAAGAGGCTTTTATTTTTGGCTGCTAACCTCCTTAACTCCATATTTGCTTTAGCTAATTATTCTTATTATTGATGGAGAAAATTAGTCAATTGTTGTTTATGCGCATCAAAGTTTCATAGGTAATGATTTTTTCCAATCAGCTGCACATTCTCTTGGTGGGTCAGATCCAAGGCCTTCTAAATTTTATGCTGGGTGGCCTCTACCAAGGATTGGTAGAACACTATCATCTCCATCACATCCTCAACCCCTTTCAACCTAGTATGAAGCTATTCAAAAGCTTCATCTCTTGTCAATGCTAGGTTGAGAAATGCAAGGTCGGTAATTTGGGCTCTTAGTGCAGCAACTTCTATAGCCAAGCATTCATTCAGCTCCTTAGCTATTTTAATTTGCATTTCCAAAATAATATTCTTGCCCCTTGCCTCTAGCAGCTTTGACTAAGTTGTAGTTATATTATCTGGAAGTTTAAAGACATTTGAAAGCGATTGCTCAGTTTCTACCAATTTGTCAGGTAGTTGTTCATGTTGAGCTATGCTTAGTTTTCCACCTATGTTTCCTATAGACGTTTGCACATTCTTAAGTGTAATGATGTCTAGTATAGACACTGTAGGTGCATTGATTATTTTGGTGATTTTTTAAACAATCACCTTTGTTTCTATTTCTTGCCCTTGGTGCTGCATCACTAATACTATTGTCCCCTCACCCTCCTTCAAGTGCACTAAAAAGGTCATGGAATTCCTAGAAATCTTTGGGAGATGTTGTTGTTCTGAGAGAGATACCGTTACCTTTCTAGTGCTAGGATTTGACCTCATGAACAACCATATTCATTGGGCAAAGAAAATGGATCAACCTCCTCCCATTAGGCTGGTTGTTTGGGCCACCTCTTTTAGGTGATTCATCATGGGCTAGTACATAGATGGATCTCCACCACTTGTGCTTGCCTGTTGCTCTTACTCATTTAAGAGTCATTCTCGATACTTGTGAAACCATTGGGATGTTGTAGCATGTTTGGAACTATTTTTTGAGTGGTAGGTGGAGGTGGTCACTGCTGCTCCTCTTCTTGGATTATTGTTATAGGAATCTTATCCTTCATCATGTTTGCCCAATCAGTGATCGAAGCATGTCAGACAACATCTTTAGTATAGTAGGCTATTCCTCCCCTTCAACATAGTTTTCTGATGAGGCATGGGAAGGGGAGTGCCTTCCTTCCATATTCATTATCCTTGAACTACTCACTCAAAGTGGCACATGCACAGGCAAAAAAGGTAGTGATCTTACTAGGCCTCACCGTGGGATTTATGTGAAAGGCCATAATCTTGTAGTGGATTCTTTTTACCTATGTGAGTGCACTATACTCCTTGCAGCTGACACCATAGCACCACTAAATCCATTCCTTTTTGATGTTGGAATTTTCCTACATTAGAATCTCGATGAGATTTGCCCCAATTTTAGGCAACCCAAGTGCCTCTATAATGGCTTGCACTGAGTGCAACACTGCAATGTCCTTGATCTTGACCATTGAACTAGCCTACTTGTTGCTTCACAATAGGAACGTCTCTCCCATGTACCACTCCCCACTGGAAGTGATAATTGGCTACATGGGAGAGGCCTTTAGTTGGTCTTGTACCTATTTAGGTGCTTGCTCTAGGAAAGAGCCAAAATTCAACTCTTGGAACACTATCTTTTAGACCTCACTTGATTTGATTTGGTTTAGGTAGGCTTCCATCAAGGTCACCTCAAGATTCATTTATTGAGCTGGTGTCTCATCCTGGTGGGAATGCTTTGTTGCTACTAGCTGTTTTGGAATTTGATAAATAAACTCCACTTCAGCCTCTTCCCTAAGAGGTCCCATAATATGGGTTGTGATTAGTTCTTCCTGGGCTTGTTCTTGGACCCTTCCCATTCTTGGCCATTTTTCCCTTGGTTGTGATAGTCCTCCTTCCTGTGTATGTTTTCCTTTTGGTGTCATTTGTGCTCACAACACATCCATGGATTAGTAGGTATAATGTGTAACTTAAAATATTTAGGTCTCTTATCTTGTTAATTAGTTACACTTGGCTACAGTTGGACCATGAAAGATTGATTATTTTATTAATTTTTTATTGTAAGTGTCATTGGAGCTTGTTGGAAGGATTTAACTCCTATAATTTGGTGTTTTAATGTTGATTCCTTAGTTAAACCTTTATGGGAGTTAGAAAAATGTCGAAAAATTTTCTATTAAGAATGGCACATTTGTGGCTCCCACAACTAATAGCTTACCTCTAGGAGCTATAGGGTCAAAGAATGGGATGATTTGAAAAAATAGTTAGGAAGTTATGGGCTCTGAAAACTACAAAAACTTGGGCATTTGAGAGAAAATGAGAAAATTTCTAAAGGGGTCACACATATATATAGGATTTTTATGCTGCATCGATGGGGCCATGTACATGCATGGGCTTCGTTGATGGGGCCCTATTTACAGAATGAAATTTTTAAATTTGAATATTTTAAAAAATACAAGGAATTTTTGAATGAATTTGGGATCTATGAAGTCCTAGAAAAGCCAAAAATATGATGAAATCATTCAAGAGGGTATTTGAAAACTTGAAAATTCAAAAATTTTATGGAGAATGTGTGAATTAAAGAAAATACTTAAAAGAGCACACAAATAGATGCAGAAGATGGATACATGAAAGATTCTGAATGTAATAATGCCTAAGGATAAGATGCTTAATGAACCCAACCAAAAGATATGCAAGTGGGTCCTCCCCATAGTAGGCACATGCCATGTTTTCCCTTGCATAACTAGAACCTAAGGAGTTCATGGGCCCCATAGGTAATTACTGGTTTATAAAAGTTAAGGATCAAAACTCGGAAGATTCTATTAAAGAATTCAAGTACATTAGGCAAAGACACCAAATAAGAACATGGACACTGGCAGTGAGGTGAGTTATGGGAAGCATGAATGGATGATGGAGAAGGTGGAATGAAGTTCCAAATTAAGGTCATAAGAAGTCCCTTGTCGATTTGTGATTAAATGACTTAAGAAGATCCATCTTTAGCCCAAACCAAAACCAAATGTTTTTAGTGACATCACATCACCACTCCAAGATTGATCTACCTCCTTGAGACACACGAGTGCTTCCATAGAACAACCACATTCCTTAAAGAGAAGAAAAGAGAAGTAAGAAGTGAGAGAAAGCCTTAGTTAGAGGGGACTTTTAGGCATGGGTAACATGTCTTGCTAGTCCTATAACCAGTGCTTGTAGCCCATTTATTTTTCTAAGGGATGTGCTTTGAATTCCTACCATTTTTTTATTTTGTTTTTGTTTTTGTTTATTTTTTTTTGGAATTTTTGGATGGGAACCACACCATGCAAAGACTTATTCAACTTTCTGTTCTTGGTTAACATGGAATGGTAAAAAATCCATGAAAACACTGATGCACCCAAGTAAGTAGAAGAGTACAAAGAGTATTGAGTCCCCTTGAAGTCACACCTTATGCAAAAATTTGAATCCTTCCTAATTCTAGAAACCACCAAGGTCACAAATTTATGAAAGGTTTATTTAATGAAAGAGATCCCATATTTCCAAAATGAGAAAAACCATAGATTTTTGTGGATAGGTGGATGTCATGGACTCATTGCTTGTTCCATGAAAAAAAAAACCATGGCTTAGTCATTGGTACAAAAATTTAAAAATAGGAACCATACATTAGCAAATAAAAACATTAAGTGCAAACCACCATTAGCAACAGCTACAACACCACTGTGTCCTATTGGCATAAAGCATGTTTATTAATAAAAATTAGAAAATCACACTAAAATAAAGTAAAATATATAAGAGAGTGTAAAATATTCAAGAAAAATTTAAATGTACGAATAATGGTGTAAAATAGGAAAAAATTTAAAAATCAAAAAGGTGTAAAATAAACAATTTACAAAAACAACAATGTGTAAAAAAAAATTAGAAAAACTGAGGAGCCACGTATATGATTAGCATGGAGGACCATCTCCCCCACAACTAAGTTGGAAGGAGGAGATCTAAAAAATTAAGCATGGTTGTCTATCTGTTGAGGTATTTGTTACATTGGCTTGCTTAGATTCATGGCAAGGTTTGACTTGTTGCATGTTGATGAGTTGCTTTTTGTCTAGGATCTCAAGTTTGTAGATCAACATGGCCCTAGAAGGAAAGGTTTCATAAATGATATAAGTCCCTTTCCACAATGCTTGGAACTTATTTCATTGAGGTACATGTGTGGGGTTCTAATAGAAAACCTTATCTCTTGGTTGAAATATCTCTTTCTGTATTCTAAGGTCATGATACTTTTTTTTGAATGCCTTGTGCACTTCATTCAAGAATAGGGCTATCGATTGATTTTCATCTAGCACATTTAGGTTGATTAATCTTTCTTTTTGTGCTAGGCTAAGGTCAAGGTCGAAGTCATAGGCTGTTGAAAGTATATGAAGCTTGGATTGGATAGGTAGAGTTGGTAATTTTTCGTACACAAGCTCATAGGGAGAGTAGCCTATAGGAAGTTTCCATGTTGAGTGAATGCCTAGAGGGCATTATTTAATTTTGTGCTCCAGTCTCTCCTATATTTGCTAATAGTTCTTTTTAGGATCTTTGTTGTCTCCCTATTGATAAGTTCTATGTGACTGTTGGCTTGGGGGTGGTAGGGTGTTGTTAATTTATGTTCAAACCCCAAGCATTGCATAAGCTTACGAAAAGTAGCACTTATAAAATGAGTTCTGTTGTCAGAAACTAGTGCACATGGCATCCCAAACCTATTCACAACATTTTGTTACATAAACTACCCACCATCTTGTTGATAGTGTTCACAAGAGTAGATAAATTGGTGGACATCCATGAAGACGGTGGGCCAATAGTATCCTGATATCAAAATTTTTATGGCCATGTGTCTCCTTGCATAGTGGCCCCCATAAGGACCCTCATGAGGGTTCTAGAGAATGCATAGTTCATTAGCATTAGGTACACATCAACAAACCAGGCCAACAACACATACCTTGTAAAAGTATCCATTGATTTCCATGAAGCATTTGGCTTGATGAAGAAACTCTTGTCTCCTTTTATGGTCTAGATCTTATGGCATCTCCTAAGTGAGAAGATAAATGAGGATGCCATCATATCATGTTAGTTATGTGGGTACTTATTCATTTATTGCACTAGCAAAGAGGAGTTCATTAGGAAATTAGTCAGAGAGTGGGCTCTTCTCCTCTTTATTATTTGATCACAACCAAGACAAGTATGACATTCTCAATTCCCTTTCGATCTACCATCATAAGATCAAATTCCTGCAAGATCACTGACCACCATATGACATGGGGGCTAACCATTGGCTTGTTCATGAGGAAGCAGATTGCATTGTGGTTAGTGTGCCTAAACACTTTATATTTAAGCACATAGTGCGTAAAAGTTTCTAGAGCATACACCACCACCATAAGTTTTTTCTCTATGATGGTGTAATTGAATTGCACATCCATAATGCTTTGGCTTGCACAATGGATATAATATGGATGTTTTTGGTTGTATAATTGTGTAAGCACAGCTCCCAAGGCATAATTAGCTGCATTTATCATGATATGAAATGGTCTGGACTAGCCAAGTGCTTCTAGAATTAGAGTTTCTATGAGCTTCTGCTTGAGGCTTTGGAATTTTTTTTCACATTTCTTGGTCTAGATGAATGAAACATCTTTCTTTGTTAGCTTAAAAAATGATTTTGCAATCTTAGAGAAATTATCTATAAATTTTCAATAGTAGCGAGTGTGTCTAAAGAATGATTGAACATCTTTAATGGTTTTCAGTTGGCGAGTTATTCCTTGGATGACCCTTATCCTTTTAGGGTCCATCTCAATCCTTACTTGAGAAATTCTATGCCCTAGTACAATGCCCTCTTGGACTATCATATGGCTCTTCTAGAAATTGAGCCAAAGGTTTTTCTCCACACAACTTTTAAGCACTTGCTCAAGGTGGTCCAAGGCTTGCTCGAATGTAGCACCATAAGTGGAGAATTCATTCATAAAGACTTTCACTTTGCTACCTATTTGTTGTTGAAAGATGCTTAAGACTAGGTGTTGGAAAGTAGCAGGAGCATTGCATAGATCAAAAGACATCTTTTGATATGCAAAAGTTTCCCATGGACTCATGAATGTTGTTTTGGCCTAGTCCTCTGGTGCAATCTAGATTTGGTTATAGCTACTATAACCATCCAAAAAAATGTAATAGCAATGCCTAGATATGGTATCCAACACCTAATTAACTAATGGCAATGGAAAATGATCTTTGAATGTTGCCATGTTTAATAGCCTAAAGTGAATACAAACCCACCATTTACTACCTTTCTTTGGCACTATCATGAGTTGGCTGGCCTGCTCACTATTCATAATGGGGTAGATGAACCTTGTCTTGAGGAGTTGCTTAATCTCTTCTTTGATGATCTGCTTTAATTTTGGGTTCAACTACGATTGTGGTTGCCTCCTTAGATTTATGGATGGATTGGTATAAATGCAATGCTAGCATATCCATGGATTAATTCTAGTGAGTTCGAGATATGACTAGGCAAAGGTTGTTGACCATTTGTTGACCACCTTCAATAACATCTATTTTTATTTAGGAGCAAGACTGACATTGATTATTACCAGCTTGCCATTTTTCAAAAATGCATACTCCATGCAAGTAGGTAGAGATTTCAACTCTAAGGGCTCTTGTTTAAAATTTTTAGGGATTTCCAACTCTTCCCAATAGGTATCATCATTTTCATTATCAAAGAGTTAGTGATAAACCCTCTCTAGTTTATCCATGCTTTCAATATAGGCACATGTCAAACTCTCAGTAGGTTCCATGCAAAGTGTGCTACTTTCAAGATCAGTTATTAGCCATTGGGTACCCTCCTATTTTATGGCTATTGTGTATAGGCACCTTTGAACTTCAGATTCATTTGCACATTGTTTGTATGCTTTGATGGATATGCTCTTGATAGATCAGCGTTTTTGCACATAGTTGCATCCAGTATCACTATACGTGATGCATGGAACTCTCTTCTTCTCGATCCTTCCAAATTCATTCTCATTGAAAATTTCCAAGGAGAGATCTTTGATGTCCATTCACACATCAACAGTGCTTAACCATGTCCTTCCCATAATAATTGGGAAGTCTCCCTTGCAGTTGTTAACCTTGATCACTAGAAAATTAGTAGGATAGAACCACCCACAAATAGTGGGCATAATGTCCTCGACAAGTTCCAAAGGATTAATGATTGACTGGTTTGCTAATTCTAGATGGATATTACTCTTCTTGAGAGGCAACAGGTTCCATGCTTTGTACATGTCATGGAGAATTAGATTGACACTGTAACTTGAATCAAGAAGAGTCTTGCATGGCTCATGTCCAGTGATCTATAAGAAAATGAGAGGACTTCCAAGGATCTTTTCCTGAGAAGGTTACCAGCCTTGATCCAATCAGATACAATATGAGTTAACATGGCCCTGTGTATCTTAGAAGGCATTTGGTTTGAATGGCTCTCAAAATTATTTGATGTATAGGATGATGGAGAGGCAAGATGGCCAATTGCATTAGTCTATGAGGAATTTTGAGGACTATTGGATCAAAAGAATGGTTGTTTTTGGGATTTTTGTTTTGAACCATTCGACTGGGAAGCCAGTTATGAGTTGACAAACCTAGTAGCATTATATTGTTGTGGTTGTGGTGGAATTTTTCCTTGCATACATGGAGTAAGAGGTAATTGGGTAGAGGATGGAGGAGCATGTGCTAAAGGATGATACGGGTGATAGGAATATGAGGTTTCCTCTCTAGTAGATGAAGAATGAGTTTTGTGATACTTTGGAGGGTAGCAGTGATGTTGAAAAGAAATGTGACTAGAAGAGTCATGTGAAGACATTGGTTGTTGAATGTAGTACCCATAGGGATCTAGCTACCTATAAGGGTATTGTTGCCTTGGTGGTGGCATCCCCCATGACTATGGGTGTTTCCATTGTTGGTATTGCTTATATGGTTGTGATGGAGCTTCACTTGGATAATAAAGTTTTTATTACTAGTGGAACTACCTTGGATTTTGAGGATAAGGTAATCTTTTGGGTACTTGCCTTCTTGTTAATCTAGAATTTAGTGCATACACCCTTGACTCTTATAAGTTTGACATGACAAGAAAACATCCCTTAGGATGTTCGTATTGGTAGATGTCACACCTAGCTTCATTATCTAATTCTATCTCCACAACTTCTTTTACTATGGTAGCTTTGACCTTACCCCTTTTGTAGGCATGTTCAACTTCTTTCCCCCTCCAATAGTTACAATTACTACTCTGCTCTCTTGATTCTTTTGTCATCTTTAGAGTAGTTTGAAAATTTTCATCCAATGAATCCCTCATTTTATCTACCTTGGCTAAAATTTTAGACATATATTTTTGGATCGGCAAGGTCTTTCTGTTCACCACCTCATCAAGTGGTGACTCCTCATTGTTGCAAAATCAAACCTCCCTTTTTCTAATGGAAGGATCCCTATTATATTCCTCAACACTTTCTTGTTTACTTAGCTTTTCTTCTTCTTTTTCTACCTACTCTATCAGCCTTTGGATTTGATGGGCTATAAGTTTTAATAGTATTTCTTGGGCATAAACCCAAGGAGTTCTTCTTGTTTCTGATCCAAGTCCATCAATGATGTAGTGAAGTTGTTCCTACTAAGAATAACCATGGCTAGGGCATCAATGTATGAGAGAATAGTATCTACCCATGGTGACATCTAAGGGTTCATGTGTTACTTTCATCCCTAGATCTACCTTCTCAGATTAGACACTTGGGAGTATGTCTAATATTTATCATTGAACATCTCCAGAAGTGTACTTCACCTATGGATGGATTTTGTCTCCAAGGATTGATACCATCTTTCAGCTTCCTTGATGAGTGTTTTGGGAAATAGCTTTAATTTCTCCTAATCATTTTCAATATGTTGTATGGCATAGACATTGTGAAAGGCTTGAAAATGCATTTAAAGATTAGAGTTATATCCCCCTTTAAATCTAGGGATATTGTTCATGTCAAGTCGCTTGATCTGACTATCTTTCACATGCCTAGTTGGAATTTTCACTACCTCTGCAATATTCAGCATACTTTGAGTTGCTAGAAAAGGCTCATCATCATCATTATTTTGATGATGCCTATGATGTCCTCTACTACCCCTTTGTTCATGGAAAGCTTGACGATCATTATTATTTTGTTGTTCACCTTCATCAAGGTTATCCTTTCATCAACATCTATTAGAACTAGAAAAGGAAGAAGAAGATGCATGTAGATGAAGAGGGTGAGGAGGAAAGAGAAATGCCACCACCATGGTGTTTGCCACCTCCTCTATGCTTGTCACAACCATGCTCATCAACTTTCTTGTCATCTTGATGCTTGCATGAATCCCTGCTTGGACTCCCACTTTTGCTTGAACCCAGATTATTGATAGTGGATGGTAGCTTTAGGTTCAAGCCCCCATCACCAATATCAAGGGATGGAGAATCTACATGTTGAGAACCCCTAGAGAGAGGATCCTCATTATCATTTTGGTTGAGCAGGAACAAGGGATTAGTGAACCGTTTCCCCTTCATAGCCTCATGGTGCTTCTCCTTGTGTCAATCTCTCTTGCATTGTGTTTCAGTGGGATGGTAGTCCCGGTAGTCATAATCATGCACAACATACACTTCTTGAAGATCCTGGATGCCCAACCTCCTAAGAGTTTGGAGTAGCATCTTGGGCATAGATCAATTAGGAGGCATTACAATGTTTCCCTCCATCTCTTGCCACCGCAATTGTTCATCTTGGTGCAAGATGAAGGTGAAGTTAGGCACATTCTCATCTGGATGAGTATATACCAGCTTGCATTCTTGAGGCACTCTCATTTAGTATCATTACACTTGTGAGAAGAAGACATTCTACAATAAAAATAAGTTATTAGTGTGCTTAAATTATTATATTTATTTTTAGAATGAGTTTGACCTTAGGGTTCATCCAATGCTGTTAATAATTTTTACTATACCTAGATAGCACATGTTTCAAACAAAAAGAATCCCCGACAATGACCCCAATGATGAGTGGTGAGTACTTCTATGCTCAACCATACAAATCACTAAGCATTCACATGTGATTTGGTCAAATTCCATGGATTTTGTCTTCCGGTACACTAGTATCTAAGAAGTGAACTTGCCCTAATAGTCATTTGTTGTCTTCTCAATTAAACTTGTGATATTAAAAGGTATAGTTAAGTGTAATCAAGGAATAAGATTTTTATTATTTTTACATTTTATGATTTGGGTGTTAAAGCAAAGGATGGAAGGAATGAAGCAATTCAATTGCTAGTTTAATCTAACTAACTACACCTAACTAATCCTAACATAAGCATGCATTCCCACTTGTTGTACACATCCTAAACATGTATAACACTATTGGGTTATCGAATGTTAAGCATTACTGGGATTACCAAGCATCATGTGCATGCTCAAAGTGATCGTACTTATGTGCTTAGTTAATCACTTATTCTAGCTTAGTTTAGGCTAATTAATTATTTGATTACTTAAATCATTAAGGCAAATCACATAAAACATTAAATGCATGAATAAATAATTAATCTATTTCCAAGTGCTATAAGGTTTATCAAAAGGCTTGTCTCTATTACCGTTCATACTATTGTGCTCAGGTACATTAGTGCTCGAATAAAGATTTGTACACTTTCTAACTCTTTCTGCAGGCACTTAGAGAAATATTCTAACTTTCAAATGACAAAACTACAAGGGCTTCATTACAAATATGACAAGACATCCCATAAACACAATGAGTGAGCATGTATTTATATACTTTATTATGGAGTTGCGTCTACGGGGCCTCATAAACATAGTAAATGCTACATTGACACAGCCCGATCAACAAGGCAACACCACACAAATGGGGCTACATTGATGGAGGTTCATTGACAAGGCCACGTCAATGGGAGACCATCGATGCAACTCTTTGATAGTTCATCAATGATCTAGTAGCAAAAGATATATTTTGTAAAAAGGCATGCCTTGCTAAGTATGAAGAATGAAGTGTCTTAGGAAATTAATACATTTTGTACTATTAGCAATAAATAAATCAAGTGTTTTAGTGACATAAATCATGTAAGACAACACTTAAACAAAAATCACTAACATATCTAATTAAATATACATCATTGTTTATTCCACATTATTAGATGTTGTGTCCTTAATATTTTAACTATCTACATAAGAAGGAAAGCTTGATAGATATTTTTAATTAAAGACTTATCTTCTAGCAATTAAACCACTTGAATATAGTTATTATCTATCATTGGCATCTTTTCCAAGGAATATAATTCTATTTCTAAAGATAGTATGAATAAAGGATAGAAAATTTATACATCAATAAGAGTTTCACATAGTTGTGAAATTCAAGAATCTATAGCATTTATATATTTTTGTTACTTTCATATGTACCTAAGAATAATCTCCATCCTATAGAACTTATGATAATCTCATGAGAATGTTGTTGTAATATTAACATGGCATCACATAGAATTTACAAAGAAAGTTAAAATCATACTAGCTTAAAGATATGAGTTGACCACCATTGATAAAATGAATTTTTTGTAAAGATGCAATATCATATCTACAATATCTTATCAATGATATCATAGCTATGATGTCGTAGCTTATCCTACATCAATGTTGATGCAATGTCTTAGAATCTATGTAGCCCTATAAATACTAGCACTTGAGTGCACAATCAACAAATTTTCATTCCAACACTTAGCCAAAATCTTGTAGTTTCATTTTGTAGTTTTAATGATAGAGTGAATGCCCACAGTGTGGTGTTAAGTAATCAATCGAAATATTTATTCAAGTAAATTGTACTTGGATGTAGTTTATGTGCGCTAATAAAGATTGAAGATATTTCTCATCACTGTAGCATCCACTTAGTTTTTGTTGTGTTTACATAGAATAATTTTCTTACTTTCTTAGTTAATCATTTACATTTCAAGCACTTTACTTTCCATGTTTACTAGTTAAGAAGAATGGATACAACTGGTTTCAAGCACTAAGTGTAGTTATTTGGTAACCTAGTAGTGGTGTTGATTGATTCGCTCAATAGTAATACCACTTGGTAATCCTAGTGATAACTACATGAGTCCAAGCAATGCACAATAGACCAGGAGTGGATATCCATTATATTAGGCTAAGATAAATTTATGCTTTCATAGTTAACCAAACTTGCATTTTAATCTCATCTCAATTATGTTCACAATTAGGAGTGTTAAGGATCTTACAACATCAACCAATCATATGCCTCACTAAGAGTTGAACCATACACTCAAACTTTACTAACTCGAAGTGGGAAGACAACAATGTTAAACTTAACATCAATTAATAGCATAATTACATTGTACATCCATGGATTATGATCTAATCATGTGTAGACACTCATGACTTATATTATAGAGTGTTGGAATACCTCCATCACTCATCATTGGTGTCGTTGCTAGGGATGTGTCAATGTGTGCTAAGTAATTGATCTTATAAAGTTTGTTCTATCAAGAACCATAAAGTCTATTCTTACACCTTTAATCAATTTTAATAACACAGACATAACTAAGTGTCAAATATATAATATGGCTTCAACACTTAAAGATAAATTATCACCTACCAAAGAGCTACAAAGGAATAATAAGAAAACACATGTTGATGAAGATTGGAGTGTGCCTATGTAAACAAGGATCTCATATGCTCATACTAATCCTTATTATCTTGATTTTACATTCATCTTTCACTAAGACAAGCAACTGAAGTGGAGAGACTTGCAGGGCAACATCATTTTGCCTCTAGGGCATTTAGCACTAGCCATGCTTCAAGCTACATTGATGGGAATGAATCTGAACCATGCACAAGAAGGGTATCATGTGATTAAACACATGACCAGGCTGTACCAATGCATAGAGGTGCAAGTATGAAGAGATGCTACTATGGAGACAAGACATGAAAATAATGAGGGAAAGAAAGTCAATCCTAATGTTGTCCTAGAGGAAATTGATAACGATGTATTCTTAGCAAAAAAACTCCACCATAATTATGAAGACCACTCACAAACACCTATTATCCATTTGGAATAGCCTATCAAGGTACAATTGCATTCAATCCTTGTAAGGAACCCAAGAAGAGATGTCGAAGACTCTAAACATATACAATGGTCAAGGCCTAAAGCTTCTGTGGAATCACAAAGAATGAATTTTAGGGTCACAGAATGATAACTAGTCAACATCATTCTCCAATTGCTTCATCTTCCTCCTCATGATCATTAGTGAACTCTAATAGAAGGGAAAAAATACTTAGAAACCCCAATAGGAAGAGACATTGGGCTCATGATAGGCATGAATATCATCGAAGGCATCTTAATGAAGAAGAGGATGAATATGAACAAAGAAGAGAAAAAAGTGGACATGAAGAGAGAGTGCATTATGAGTACTAAAGGAGGCATGACTACAATAGAGCATATGAATCCAATGACCATGAAGAGCCCTTGTTGGCCACTCATATCATGATTAATATTAGGGAAGTAGTATATATTTCAACCAGGCATGTGAGGAATAGTCACATCAAGCAACTAGATCTGAATAATATTCCTAAATTTTAAGGTGGGTATAATGCAGATCCACAACATTACCTTTAAGTATTCCATGATGCATGTACTCTATAGAATATTGAAAGTGATTGGCAAAAGCTCAAGTTATTTCCAAGGACAGTTATCAAAGAGGTCAAGAGCTAGTAGAGATTGTTGGAATTAGAGTTAATCAGGAGATGGAGTACCATGCTCAAACTCTTTAATGAAAAATATCAAGCATACTCAAGGATGTCTAATATTAGAAAGCAAATCCAAGGATGGAAGCAAGGGACACATAAATCCCTTGATGTAGCAAAGGATAGATACTACTCTTTTTTGCATAGATGCCTAGTCCATCAATTTTCATAAAGGAATTAGTTTAGGCACATTGTCAATTGGTTAATAAAAAAAACTAGAAAAATCCTTGGCGTTTATGCCCAGGGAAGACTATTAGAAATGATCATCTATTGAATTCAAAGGTTAATAGACTAGGTGGTAAAGGAGAAAGGTGAGTTGAAAAAGAGAGAATTAGCTAAGGAATATAATCGAGATCCATCTATTAGAAAATGGAATGTACGAATATATGAAAAGAAAAAGGAAGAAAACTTAGAAGATCCATCTAGAAGAGAACTCTACCAATTCCAAAATCTATTAATGATATAGTGCCTAAGGTAGAAAAGATGTGGAACTTAGTGGACATCAAGTTCGCTACAACTCTAAAAATTATAGAAGAAAGAATTGAATAAGTCTTTAATAAGGGTAAGGATAAGAAAAAGAAAAGAGACTATGGACATGAAAAATACAAATAGAAAAGAAAAGCTACTTTAGTGGAAGAATGTACTGACTTAAGCTTAAAAGACAAGGAAGGATGTTAGGTATACCAGTATGAACATCCTAAGGGATGTTTCCTTGTCATGGCCCACTTGCAAGAGTCTAGGGAATATGCACTTAATCCAAGATTCATCAAAAAGTAGATGCCAAGAATATTATTTTACCCTTAAGGTAATCTTAGACAGTCCTTTCAGCCAGCTTACTAACTAAGTGGAGCTTACCCTTAACCACAGGAGCAATAGTAGTAGTAGTGGCAACAACCACAAGCATGGGCAATGCCATTGTCGAGGCAAAAATATCCATATAGGCATCTAGACCCTTATCAATATTATGTGCAACGTCCAATATCTCTAGGGAATGCTTCAGTTCATACTTCTCAATGTTATCCATCTAAGTATTATAGATCTACCACTCTAAGGATGGATTTCAATCCATACATACATCAACCAATGGCTAGTCCATTAAGTCAACCTTCCAATTCTCTATCATCAATGCCACCACTAGCAATGCAAGGGGAGCTGTCATTAGAGCCATAACAAAAGAATGCCACAAGGGTGATAAACGTGTAGGAGGAGGTAATCAGAATTAAATCTCAACCTAGGAAACATTTTTTATTTTAAAAAAGTCTCGAAGAGGTTTGAAGTATGGGGGTCCTATCTACTTCAATTTTATCCACACATATCCCTCCAAGAAACACTAAGCTTCCATCTCTTACTAATGCAAACTTAACAATTGTCATGCTCACTCAAACTATCACACACTGGATAAGGGTAGGAGTAGTTTCCCAGAAAAGAATAGACTAGGGAAGTCCCTTGGTATACCTCCAAATCATAGGTCACAAATCATGCAAGGATGTACTTGATTTTGGATTAGGGGTAAAAATGATATCACAAGACATGCACAAGGCCTGGAATCTTCCACTAGTAAAGAAAAGTAATATTTGATTAGAGCTTGCATACTAGTTTATCATGGGTCCACTAGGATAGGTAGATGACATCATCACTATCATTAGTGGCTAGTCTTATCCTGTTGAGTTTTTAGTCATTCATGTGGGAAAAGACAAGGGAGATTTTCCTATCATCATGGGAAGAGCTTGGCTTAGCATTATGGATGTTAAGCTTGGAATTACATACTTTTCCTTGGAAATTTCCAAGGAGGATGAAGTTGGGATCATTCAATGACATAGAGTTCCATGCATCACATACAATGATAAGGGGTGTAATTACATGCAAAAATATGGATTGTTAAACAAGTGAGCAACATAGCATGCAAAAGATGTGTAGAAGAAATGTGTATGCAAAGATTCTTGTATGTAGCAACCACTAAACAAGAAGGCACCCAATGGTTGGTTATTGATGAGGAAATAGAATCTAAAATATACATGGAACCAACAATTAGATTATAAGCACCTATGTGCAGGAATAGTTGAGGAGAAAACAACCCTATACACATTCATGTTAAGAAGTAGACATTGAATGGTAACAACTTAAGATCCTAGATAAGTTTGAACCAAAATAATTAGAGTTAAAAGTCCTACTAGCAGTACTAGAATATACTTTTCTGAATAATAAGAAGCTAGTAATCATCAATGCCAACCTAGAAAAAGATCATAAAAATAGATTATTAGAAGTGGTTAATAAATGACCAACAACATTTGCATGGTCTTATGATGAACTAACAAACATTGATCCTCAAATTTGTTGACACTAGATCCACATAGATCCTAATGTTAAGCCATAATGCCAACCACAAAGAAGGTTGAATCTTATGCTTAAATAAGTAGAAAAGTAGGGATTGGAAAATTATTGAAAGTAGGATTCATATATCTCATTGTAGACAAAAAATGGTTTAGCCTTTTGATTATTGTTCCAAAGAAGAATGTCAAGTGGAAAGTGTGTATCGACTTCTAGTTGTTGAAGTTTGCAATGTTCAAAGACCATTTTCCTTTATCGTTTGTTAATCAAGTCCTGGATACCATAGTAGGAAATCAATACTATACTTTTCTCAATGGATATAGTGGATACAATGAGATCCACATTGCACTTAAAGATAAAGAAAAGACTACATTCACCAGTCCATGGGGAACATTCACCTACAAGAAAATGCCTTTTGGTATTTGTAATGCACCTGCTACCTTTCAAAGGCTAGTACTAAGTATCTTCCAAGAATAAATAGGTAATGACTTGGAGGTATTTATGTATGATTTCTGAACTTATGGGCTAGACTTCAAACAAGCATTGGACTGTTTAGAGCAAGTACTAAAAAGATGTGTAGAGACAAATTTGGAGCTCGATTGGTAGAAAATCCATCTAGTGGTCCAAGATGGAATTGTTCTAGAATACAAAGTATCACATAAGGAAATTGAGGCAGATCTAGAGAAAATCTGAGTCATTCAAAACATCACCCAATGACCACAAACCATCAAAGATGTTAGATCATTTCTGGGCCACATGGGATATTACATAAGGTTTAGAGAAAATTTCTTGAGAATAGCAAAATTGTTAGTCAAACTAATAAGGAAGGATGCATAACTTTCATGGAAAAAACAATGTGAGAAGTTATTTGAAATTTTAAAATAAGAGTTAATTGAAAGATTAATCCTCCAAGCTTTAGATTGGTCTAAGCCCTTTCACATCATGATAGATGGTTTAAACTATGCATTAGATGTAGTACTAATGCAGCTAGATGATCAGAAAAGGCCATATACATTATGCCAATAAAAGCATCACTGTAACCAATCTTAATTACACCATCACATAAAAGGAGCTTATGGTAGTGGTGTATGTGCTAGAAAAGTTCAAACACTATGTGCTTGGGTACACTATCTATGTCCATAAAGATCATAGTGCAATAAGATTCCTAATGAATAAATGAATGGTGAGTCCTCAAGTGATTAGATGGCTCATCATATTACAAGAATTCAACATTATCATGATCAACAAAAAGGCATAGAAAATGTAGTAG
This sequence comes from Gnetum montanum, assembly GCA_015680685.1. NCBI lineage: Eukaryota > Viridiplantae > Streptophyta > Gnetopsida > Gnetales > Gnetaceae > Gnetum > Gnetum montanum. The sequence continues at coordinate 562,531 of MNCI01031885.1, forward strand.
CAGATCAATTGTCGAGGTTAAGATGGAAACTAAAGGACTAAGAGGAACCATTATCAAATTAATTTTTCAATGAAAACCTGTTCACAAAGACAAAAATGGCTATTGACTTAATAGAGAAGTTATGGATTGCTAATTACATGACCTACTTGACCATGCAAGAGCTTCTTATTGAGTGGAGTAGGAAACAAAGGTAACAGTTCCTTTGTAAAGTCAAAAGATATATGGAGATAAATTGGAATCTTTACAAGATCTGCGTTGATGGATTAATACGATGGTGTGTTCTAGAAGATAATCAATATAATGTCCTACAAGATGCACATGAAGGATCATATGGTGCTCATTATGCTGGGTGTAGGATACTACTTTAGCTAATGATGGTAGGCTACTTCTGTCCTACCATATTCAGGGATGCCCATAAATTTGTCCAATCAAAGATAGCTACTAAATTTTTTTAACAACATTTGGTAAATATATTTGAAGTACCAAGGATACTCATCTCAAATAATGGAATCCATTTTATAGGTGCTACATTTAAGAAGCTCATGCAATAGCTTGAGGTAAACCATAAATTGACCACAGCATATCATCCCCAAGCATATGGTCATGTTAAAGTAACTAACTAAGAAATTACAAGAATACTAACTAGAATGGTTAGTCAATTCATGAAGGATAGGAGCACTAAATTTAATGATGCTTTATGGGCCTATAGAACTACATGGAAACTTCCCATTGGATACTCACCCTATGAGTTAGTCTACGATAAATTACCTACACTTTCAATCCAGGTAGAGCTCAAACTCTAGCTACTACTAGTAAATTGGACCTAGGCCTAAGGTTAGCCCAAAAATAATGACTTATGAATCTCAAAATTTTATAGGAAAATAGGCTTGTAGCCTTCACAAGCAATGAATTCCATAAAAAGTACTTTAAGCATAGGCATGATGCATGAATACATCAAGTATTGATGCATCCAGGCAATAAGGTCTTATACTATAATCCCAACCATGTACCATAAACAACTAGGTTCTAAACCCTATGGGAAGGACCATATATTGTCCAGGAAACCTATCCATCTGGTGCCATGCAAATTTACCATCCAACTAACCTCACATAAACTCATTTTAGTGAATATCCAACAAGTCATGATTTATTATGAACATCACAGTTCTATTATGGATTCCACCTAGTCTATCAAATTGTCCTCTACCTGTTTGATCTTTTGGTTACTTATTTCTAATAATAGTCATGGGGGTATCCCAAGTGACACGTAGGTATTATACTGAATCTTTTACTTTCTTATTACTTTTCCTCTTTCTTGATATTTTTCCCATACTTTTATATTTTCCTATTTCTTAATGATTTCTTATTTTTACTATTTTTTGTAATTCTTAATATCTTTTCCAATTCTTTCTTTATATTGCCATTACTTTTCTTGTACATATTTTTGTTAATTTTTCAATAAAATGCAACGAATAAAGCAAGATGTAATCCCAAATAAGATGAAGATTATCCTATATTATCAAATCATGAAGGATTGATTAGATATACAGTGATTCCATGTCATCCACCCACATTTCCAACAATAAGAGGTTCTTACCATGCCCATAATGATATTCTTCTTACAATCAAACTAAGAATAAATTCATGATCATTATGCCTGGATAGAAGAGTGAAGAACTAAGTGGGAATGAGAAGGGTGTGACATCAAGTGGACTTGTGGATTTTCTAAGGACTACTATTATAAGTCTTATCTTTTTATTAAGGATGTATTATTTTCTTGAGTTCCAATGAAAAATGAAAGTAAGAGTACAATAAGTATTGCCTTACTATGTCACTAGAAAGACATGTTATCCATGCTTGAAGGTAGTCCTTTGATAAGATTGACATAGTAAAATTAAAATAAAAAGCACAAAATAAAATTTCTAGGGGTCCCATTGGAAAGACATGATACCTATGCTTGAAGGTAGGTGACTTATCAAAAATCTAATAATAATAATAAGTGTGCTATTAATAAACTCCTTCCTTGAATAACATTGCTAGGTGGTAATACTCCTTGCAACAGTGGTAGTCTTGTGATTGTTAGTTTTGGGGATGAAACAATGCAATGTCACTAAAAAGCGATTTGGACTTGGTTTGAATCTTGGATGTAAAGGCTAATGATTACCTTAACCACACATCACACACAAGGATTCACTATGCCTATGATAAGATACCTCATGTCCTGATTTCTACAATCCCTTCTACATTCCACTTCACTTCACTAGTATATTTAATCATAAGTTTATGGTTTTGTATGATATAGTGTTATTTTTCCAATTTGACGATATTAACATGTGTTTTTCTAGATAGGTATGTCTTACATTCAACTCGTTGAGTACTTACGAACACTTTTATGCATGGTTATACAAGGGCACTAAGGGTTGAAGCCTACTTTGGAAAGGACCCACTTGTATAACTATTGTATCTCATACTTGACAAGTAACTCCACATCATCTTGTGCCTTCCAATATGATTAAAACTTAATACAAACTTCCCACAAAATCCTATAACCTATCCATCAACTAAGAACCTTCAATCTATCTCATACAAACTCAATAAAATTTCATTGCCCATGATTTCTTCCTTAAGACTTTTGAATGCCAAAGTTTTGAATTCTAAGCATCATTTATGATCCATGATCCTTTAGATAGTCTCTATGTCTTCCACATCATCTAATTGACTCATTTTATCCATTGAAAATTATAAAAAAACTTTGAAATTTTTCAATGATGATGTCATAGTTACAACATCGTATGCTCTATGACATGACAACTATGGTGTTGTGCCACAAAAATAGTATATATATGTGTTAAGAGTTAGAAAATTTTTCATTTTGCCATTTTGAAGCAAGAGGAGTTTTTGTTGTTTTTCTAAGCTATTGCGAGCAAACTTCTTGAAGCTATAACTTCCTCATCACAACTTCGATTTTCATAATTTTTAAACCTTGTTGATCCCAAAGTGCTCAACTTAGTCATGGGAGGGACTACTATGCACACATTTGAAAACTTGAGCCAAAAGTTTCTAATTCTTGGAAGACATTATAAAGGGTAAGTATAAGAGGTTAATAAGAACATTATACTTAACTCACAAAATTTCAACCAAAGAACTTAACCAATTTTCCTAATTAACCATATAAACCAAATAAGGATACAATAAACAAGAAAATGATAACTATGGAAGGTCATAATCATAAGAGATTTTTCTAACTCTACAATCATAATAAGATAAGAAGATGATCAAACAAAGAGTACGAGAAGGATAATGAACCATATGAATTAATGTAACCACTTTAATAATCACAAACTATTATTGATTGTAGATGGTCTTGAATAGACTAGTAATTGAAGGACCTTCCCAACATGGTGACAAAAGACCAAGAGGCCATGGGAGAGGCCAAGTAGAAGAACAAAACCAAAAATCTGAACATGTAGAATAGGAGGCTTAGTCATTTAGCATTCACTAAAAAACTCCTGCTATTGAGCACTTTGCACATGTAGAGGCAAAGGCACTACTAGTACTAGAATAGGGACAATGTCTCATGTTATCTAATGAATGCCTCAAGGCCATCCAAGAGAAGTCCATCATCTCCATGGTCATCATGAACCTCAACTTTGGTCCATTCATGGAATTTACCCTAGAAGCTATAAGAACATAACTCCAAGCATCTACATTATGGAAAATATTGTCTACCAATGCAAAATGGTACTTGGGAGAGGTCTATCAATTTTGAAAGAAAAAACAAGATGATGCTATTATGAAGATAGAAGGAGTCTTAGTGCCTTACTTAGTTGAGGCAATAGTCAAAGCCTTAAACATCCTAATTGAAGGGGAAAATGTGGCATAGATTTCAACTAGATTAAATACATATGTAAAGAAACTGTAGTTGTAAAGGACATATGGCAAAGAAGATAAGGATTATAGTGAGCTTGCAGCTGAAGAGAAATTTTATTTCAAGATTGGGACTTAACACTTGTTCCCAACAAAATGACTTAACATAATCTCAACCTCTGCATCTTGGAGGAGTGCGATACTAATGGGAAAAATTTAATGCCAACATTGCACACTTAATCTTTCTTGAGATTCAAAGGCAGTTTGAGAAAAAGAAGGCAAGGAAGCCAACATTGCCATTCCCATGCCTAATTAGGAAGCTATGAAAACAAGCTGGAATTCTAAGCTATAACAATGATGCCCTTAGGAAATCCCATAATGCTTCCTATCCCAAGATTTCTATGCTAGTGCCACCAAAGAAAGATTAGCTAGAGAAGTCAGTAGGCATTGACGAAGTTGTAGGTTCAACTTCAGCTGGTAACAATCCCACTATCAGGTAGAAACAATAAGTAGGACTCGATAGTCAACTACCTACTAGAGATAAACCAAAGAAATAAGCTTTGCCATCGACACTACAAGATTATAGACCATCTATGAGCCATCTATGAAAGATCATAGAAACCACTAGCTAGGAAGTAAGAGAAGGCTCTAACCTCTATAGAGTTAGAGAAATCTTTGTTAGGTCCATAGTTTTCACAAATCTTGCAAGTGGGCAAGTATCATTGTAGATAAGAGAAGAGCAGGATTGGGCATAACAAATTTCTCAAAATGCTACATCATTTCAAGTAATGCAAGAAATTTGTGAAGGTATCATAGTAGTGGTAATGTAACACCAAGATGTAGCAAGAGCCAAAGAGGTCATCACTAACCATATTAAGGAAGCATTCAATGTTCCTATTGTGCCACTGGCCAATATTTCTAGAGCAAGAGATGATCAAATGCTTGCCGAAACCTCAATGAATCCTACCAAATATGAGGATGTTCTAAAAAAACTGTTGTAGATAGGCTAGGTCATATAAAATCTATTTAATACCCGTAGTAATACCACTACACTATAGTTTGATCTCATTGCCACAAAAAGAAAGCTAGTAATGGTAGAAACCAAGGTAGAACATGTAGAAAATGAAGTATAGATTCTCTAGGATGAATTGATAGCTCTCAGAGTAGAGTTATGAGATCCTACATGGTTTGTAGTCCCTAACTAGATTGAATAGTTCTAAATCGATCAAGTGAGGAAACTCATTGTCGATAACATCAACGTTGAGATGGAGAGAAGAAAGGTAATGTGGAATGCATTAGTTGCTAAAGCTCAGACATATGGATACACAACATCTCTCATAGCCTTACAAGAGGGGAATTAGAAACTCAATTCTAATAACACAAGATTGATAAATGTGGAGAAATAGAAGAATTATCTCAAGAAAAGTATTTAGAACTATAAGAATAATTAATTAGAGTCAACCAAGACATGAGCAGACTAGCCGAAGAGAATAGAACCTTATTAATGAAAGAAGTCTATGCTATTAGATAAAAATTGACCATTGAGATAATGTGTGGTAGAATGAGGTCAAAAGATATGAAAAGCTTAATAAAAATTTTAGGGACTAGGTGGACATGTACAAAAACATAAACGAGAAGGAAATCAAGATGGCAAAAGCCAAGATTAGTTCCATCACAGCTCAAACTCTAAATTGGCAACCTATCTTGGATAGTTTAGCCCATGTTCACTAGGTTGATATAAAAAATAAGGATTTGTAGATAGAAGATATGATAGAATACATGGGGATAACAAAACCTCAATATGCTAATTTATACATGTTGATAGCAGGATAACCTTAAAATGAGCTAGAGCAGCAGGTAGTGGTAGTATATGTGCTATATTAGAAGGTGTTTGCTGATTGAAAGGATTTCATGTAGAAATTACATGTGGAAAAATTAGATTTAGAAATTATCAAAGCCAGCTACTAGGAAGAAAAATATGTAGCAATGAACCTAGCATGCTAAATGTTAAATTACCAAAAATTATAAAATGTGGCTAGGGCTTTTGAGAAAGAACTATGGTAGTTCATGACATGGTACATGAAAGCAAAAAAGATGTTCCTATAGCTACCATGCCCATGGGATGTATCAACTCCATCAAACATAGGTTAATCAGCATGGATGGTACATGATTCAAGGATAGAAGAAGAAAAGCTTTAGGTGCTTCTTAACAGAGATCAATTCCAAATACCTTATGATAAGGGAATGAATTCAATGAAAGAGCCTCCATTGTTGGGAACTTAAGGGAACATCGAGCTACTTCATCTATTTGTTTTCTTTTGTTTTGTCAAGGTTACTGTGTCATTTTGAAAAAAAGTCACTACAACATTCAAGAGTCATGTAAATAGTTAGTCATGTTAAGAAAAATATACCTCCCAATTTTGTAAGGAACTCTATCCTTGTTTTTTTTAATGCAAGGATGAGTTTCCAGTGAGTTGGGGGGCTATGATAAAACCATTTTTTGTAAAGATGCAACATCATATCAATGATATCGTATCAACAATATTATAGCTACGATGTCATATCTCATCCTACATCATCATTGATGTAATGTCTTGAGACCTGTGCAACCCTATAACACCAACACTTGGGCATACAATCAACAACTTTTCATTTGAATAGTTAGCCACTCTTGTAGTTTCATTTTGTAGGATTTGCAATAGAGTGAATGCCTATAGTGTGGTGTGAAGCAGTCAACCGAAATCTTTATTCAAGTAAATTGTACTTGGATATAGTTTATGTGTGGCAATAAAAATCAAAGCTTTTTCTCATCATTCTAGCATCCACTTAGTTTTCTTTATGTTTATTTAGAATAATTTTCTTACTTTCTTAGTTAATCATTTACATTTCAAGTGATTTACTTTCCATGTTTACTAGTTAAGTGGAATGGATACAATTGATTTCGATCACCAAGTATAGGTATCTGGTAACCTAGTAGTGGTGTTGCTTGACTCACTTAGTAGTAATGTCACTTGGTAATCCTAGTGATAACTACATGAGTCCAAGGTATGCATGGTAGACCAAGATTGAATATCCATCACACTAGGCTAAGATAGATTTGTTCTTTCATAGTTAACTAGACTTAGATTTTAATCTCATCTCAATTATGTTCACAATTAGGAGTATTAAGAGCCTTATAACATCAACTAATCATATGCCTCACTAAGAGTTAAACCATACACTCAAACTTTACTAACTTAAAGCGGAAAGATAAAGATCTCGAACTGAACATCAATTACTAGCATGATTACATTATCCATCCACGGATTACAATTTGGTCATACGTGGATACTCATGACTTGTATGGTAGAGCGTTGAGATACCTCCATTGCTCATCAACCATCACAAACTACTTACATTCACTAAGATCCTTTTCTTCTATAGTTTATTTTAAATTTCACTAAGATAGCTATGGCAAATGGAGAGACCAAAATGGAAATCAACATCTCATATGCTTAGAGTTTAACTCAATAAGAACAATTACTTCATGTACTAGAAGGTTATGCTTTAGCAAAGAATATGCCCAAGGTGTATTAACCATATGAATGACACCAAGCTATTGACTAGGAAATGAAATAAAGGTATAGACAAACTAAGGGTAAGAATTAATATGCATTTTTTAATGTAGATGTGAGATATGAAGAAATTTTGAAGACTATGAAACAAACACTATCATGACAAAATATAATGCATCTCACAAATTAGGGCAAGATAGTTATCTCAAATTCTATTCTAGCTTGATAGCCAATATATGAATAATATTACCATTCCAAGTTCACTTAAAATCAAGCATAATGAAAATAGCTCAGAATATGTAATGAGTCCTAATATAGACATAACAAAATCCAATGCAAAATATAAGAAATATGATATATTGAATGATTTTCTTAGTAGTTAATCAAATGCTATCATGTGTTATATTATTGATGTAATTAAATCTCTCTCAACCCTTCTCTCATAGTTAAGTGCATTAAGTACGACTGCTTCGAGCACGTGCGTTACGCTTGGTAATCCTAGTAACGAATAGCGTTTGGTAATCCCAGAAGGTTGCATTGGCTCAGGGTGTGAACGGTAAGTGGGAACGGATACTGATGCTAGGCATTAGAACTTAGTTAGTCAAAGTTAGCTAATTAGTCTCTTCACCATTTACCTCATTAGCATAGGAGATAAAAACATAAAAGATATAAAAATCATATACCTTAGACTTACTTAACCATACAACTGTAACAAATACAAGTAAGTTTGGGAAGACAACGAATGATTAACCTTAAGTGTTCCATAAGGCGTGTAGGCACTTAGTTTGCGGAGTTTGACTGGATCATGCATGTAATGCTCGTATTCGTATGGTTGAGTGTAGGGGTACCTCGCCACTCATCATTAGCGCCATTGCCAGGGATCGAAGTTGTTTGTGCGCTAAGTAGAACATAGGAAATCATCCACATCATTGGGAAGCTTAAACGAACCCTTAGGGTTAATCAGAAAAAATTAAAACAATGGTCAATCAGCACATTGATAAGATAACAATGTCTTCTTCTTCTGATAAAGGCACTTCACCACCTAGGGATCACACAAGAGACAGTTGGCGGTCTAACCCACGTAACCAAGAACCGCCAGTTCCTCAACAGTATCGGGTGGTATATACTCATCACAATGAGTATATACTAGATTTTACTTTTATCCTCCATCAGGATGAACAACTGTGTTGGTGAGACTTGCAAGGTAACATAGTGTTACCCCCAAATCGGGCCATCCCTAACATGCTTCTTTGTGCTCTTGCATAGATAGACATGATGCAGCTATACGCTGAATACATTGTAGAAGATTATGACATAAGGGATTACCAGCCCACATTAGCACAATGTCTAAGGGACTTGCGGCAGGAGAGTTATCACACATCGTTGAAGGGCAAGGGGCCCCATAGTGGTTCACCTGTCATAAGAGATGTTAAGGATGGTGAACCTATCTCAATAGGTTTTCCACAAATTGATGTTCCCCCTCCTCACGATGGTGAGAAGGTAGGGTATCATAACCTACACTCTACGATTCACAACCCTGGATCTGATGCCCACGAACACCAAGTGTTCAATGAGGAAACACAAATAAATAACAAAGGTGGGGAATCTGATCGTCATCACGATCGGGGCCGTAGCCACCGAAGAGAAGGTAGGAGACATCGCCATGGTGATGGCTCTCCTTCTTCTTCCCCTTCATCACGCCATTCACCCTCTCCTTCCACATCAAGATGTAGTCACAAAGAGCACAACGGTGAGGATAAGGGTAAGCAAAATGAGAGACCTCGACGAGAGAGTTGAGAGCGAGGATGAGGGCATTCTAGAGAGTCAAGGCATGAAAGAAGGGAAAGTAGGGAACTATGTAGGCATCATAGACATCATGAGAGAGATGATCATGATGAACCCATACTTGCAACTCGGAGTATGTTAGACATTAAGGAGGCTGTTAGAATACCTACAAGGCATCAAAAAGACAGCTAGATCAAGATACTAGACATGAATAATATCCCACGATTTGAGGGGGGATACAATGTTGATCCCCAAAATCACTTAAAGGCATTCCACGATTCCTACGCCTTGCAAAATATTGAAAATGAGTGGTAGAAGTTAAAGTTGTTTTCTAGGACACTCATAAAAGAAGGAGAGAGTTGGTACCGGTCCTTAGAGCTGGAAACTATTAGGAGGTGGAGTACAATGCTAGAATTGTTTAACGATAAATATCAAATGTACTCCAGAGTGTCTAACTTGTGTAAACAGATCAAAGGATGGAAGTAGAGTACTCACGAACCCTTGGATGCTGCCATGGGCTAGTATTATGCATTGCTACATCGTTGCCTGGGCCATGGTTATGCACAACGGGATCAACTCCACCACCTTGTAGATGGGCTAAGACACGAAACTAGGAGAACCCTTGGGACATACACCCAATGAAGATTATCTAAACTTAGGTCCCATGAAATTCATCGATTGTTGGAGAAAGTAGCTAAAGAAGAAGGGGAGCTACGGAAAAGAGAAAGCGTAGAGGAATATAACCATGATCCTTCCCTCTAAAAGAAGGGAGTAAGATTTTGTGAGGAAGAGGATGAGTCACCACTTGAAGAGTTGGTGAATAAAAAAACTTTGCCACTTCAAAAACTAACAATGGAAGTATCGACTAAGGTAGATGAAATATGGAGCTCCTTAGATAGTAAAATTGAAACTGTCCTAAAGATTGTAGAGGAGTCTAAGGAGGAAAGAAGTAGTGACCATGATAAGAAAAAGAGGAGAGATTCAGGCCATGCACGTGATAAGGGTAAGGGAAAAATGACTATTTCCAATGAGGTTGTGGATTCAGATACAGAAAATGATGGTGGATGTGAGATCTGCCAATATGACCATCCTAAGGGATGTTGCCCAATAATCTCACATCTACAAGATTTTGGGGTGTACGCACTCAACCCAAGACTTAACAGACGACAAGCACCCCAAAGGTTACCTTATCCCCAAGGTAACCCAAGGCAATTCCATCAACCGTTAACATATTATCCAAGTGGAACCATGCCACAACCTATCAAGCAACACCAGTAGTGGAAACACCCACATTCATGGGGGATGCCACCGCCTAGACAACAATACCCTTACCGGAAACCAGATCCATATGGCTACTATGTGCAACAGCCGGTTTCTCCAAGTGACTCTATTGGTCACGCAACCCCACAACATCACTACCAAGTTTAGGAGTATTTTAGGACTCCTTCTCCTACGGAAGACACACCATATGCATACCATCCTCTAAATCCATCTGCCACTCTTATGCCGGTAGTTCCACTACCACCTGCTCCAACGATGCAAGGGGAACTCCCTACTCAACCGCAGCAACGTAATGCTACGAGATCTATAAATCTTCAACCCGCTGATAGTTCTGAAAACCACACAAAGAGAAGACCTTTCTTCAGAACCAGGAGTCCAAATAAGCTCTCACAACCACAAGAGGTTGAGTCTATGACCACTCCTCCAACAAATAAGGCTTCAGAGCTCCCTTCAAACCAACAACAGGGCTCAATGCGTACGGTTATATTAACACATACCGTTACTGAATGGATCAAGGTGGGCCACCTTCCCAAGAAATTCTCTATCCTGAAAGCTGCCTAATTTATCTCCAAGTTGCTGGGAATGAACCTCATAAGGCTCTTCTTGACTCAAGTTCCTAAGTCAACCTAATCTCATGAGAAATGTATAAAGCCTGGAACTTGCCTCCACTTAAGAAGAGTAATATTCAACTAGAGCTAGCTGACTAGTCCATCACCATTCCCTTGGGATTGGTGGAGGACATTATTACCACTGTGTATGGTTGGTCATACCCAGCTGATTTCCTGGTGATAGAAGTCAACAGTAACAAAGGGGACTTCTCAATTATAATGGGGAGTGCATGGCTCAGCACCATCAACGTGTGCCTAGGAATTTGTGATCTTTCCTTGGAAATATCTAAGGAAAAAATTTATGGAAATATTGAGAAGAAGAAAGTTCCATGCATCACATATAGTGACTCAGAGGGTGATGACATGGAGGGATGCTTAGCATCTCCTGCATGCAACTGGTGTGCCCAAGAAACTCAAATACAAAGGTACCTGTATGTAGCAACCACACAACAAGAGAACACCCAGTGGTTGATAGCTAATCAAGAGAGCAGCCCACCAACATGCTTGGAATGAACTAGGAAAACAACTCACACCCACAACGAAGAAATATATACATTGGAATATGAGTGTTGCCAACTTCCACCCCTTAACTTGAAAACATCAATCGGGAGAAGTTGGACACTTCTAAAAAATTCAAATAGGCACTCATTATTTTGGATCTCTCCCTTCCAATTTAGTCATGGGGGAGATGGCCACCTATGCTAATCATTCGAGGCCCTCAGTTCTTTTTAGTTTTTTGTTTTACAGATTTCTTTAACTGTTCTTGTTTTTGTTTTACAACATCGTTCATACTTTTTCATTTCTTTGTGTGTGTGTGTGTGTGTGCCTATCTATTTTGTTAAGTTTGTCACCCAATAAGTGCTATTAAAGATGGTATGAACTGTTTTCTATTGGTTGCTAATGTTTGGTTTTTACCTTTAAGTTACGATGTTGATACTAAGGTATGGTTCTTTTGATATGATAGGCAATGAGTCCATTTCATCCATACATCCATAAATTTCTATGGTCTCTCTTAGCTTGGAAATGTACAGTCCCTTTCTTCAAAATAATAAGAACTATCAACAAATTAGTGACTTGGCATTTCTCAAACTAAGGAAGGACTCAAGGATTGAAAAGGGTGTGACTTCAAGGGAACTTGATGCATTTGTGTTGGCCATTCTCTTGGGTGCTTGGATGTTTTCTTCTTGAGTTTTCCTTCACATTCCAATATTGCTCCATTATCGGGAAGCTGAGTTAATAAAAATAACAAAGTCTTTGCATGGTGTGGTTCTCATGTATAAACACATAAAAAAACAAAAAAAAAAAAGAGAAGAGGAGAAAGTGAGAATTCAAAGGACATCCCTTAGACGGAATAATCATTTGGGCTACAAGCACTACTTATAGAACTAAAATAAGCATGTTCCCTCTAACTAAGGCCCATCTCGCTTCCCGTTCTCTCCTCCTTCATTTTGTCGGAATGGTGGTGGCTCTTTGGGGGATGCATTCTTGTTACTTCAAGAGGATGGGTCGGTCGAATATATTAATGCGAAGTCACTGGATGTGGTTTGTTGAGGCCGGACTTGGAATGGGATATGCTAAGTCACATTAACCATGAAATACACAAGGGGCTGTACACCACCTTGTTCTTGAGATTCCATTCCATTCTCTTCTTTTCATCATTCTTCCTCCATCGTTCACCTCATTGCTGGTTGTATCATTAGTGTATATTTTGGTTGATGCATTGTTTTCTTTTTGGTAAATTCTTGTGGTTAAGACTTTAACTCTTGTTCCAAATGACATTCCTAGAGCCTACGGACTCTTTGAATGTGAGTTTGTTAGGGAATTAAAGGCATGAGCCTACTTTGGGGAGGACCCACTTGGCATTCCTATTTGGTACACCAGGTAAATTCTTTCCCTTAATATTTTTGCAATTCACTCTATTTTATTCATTTCCATCTTTACATCCATTTCATCGACGTTATAGTTGTCTATTTTTCTACATCTTTCTTGTTCTTTACTCTTTCTCCATTATATCGCTACCAGAGGTTCGCTCTTAGTCATGGGGGTCTGAACCCAATTTTTTCAATTTTCTCCTAACCCCTACATCTTTGGTAGTGACCATGAATATATCTCCAGACCCGTATCATCCATACCACAACTCAGCCAATGGACCTTTCACCGAAGCAAGGTATCCATTGCATTGTGATTCATTTACCCTTGCTAATATAAAGACTATCTTGTGTGTGCACATGACAATCATACAACAACAGATTGGATCTGGAGGGAATACTTGGAATGGATCGGTGCTAAAGAAGCTATGCAAGGAATGAGATGGATGGCGCGCTTATGGATGGACAACAAAAGGCACAATCTTGGCATTGGTAGCAGCAAAACTTCTCTCTCTCTCTCTCTCTCTTTCTCAGCTACCAAATAAGATCTGATGTCAAATGTATAAAGTGTTCACTCTTGTTGTCATGAACACCAGTTTTTTCATGTTTTGTAATGATGATCCGTTCACATGTCATCCCATTCTTCATTAGTTTAATTCAAGTTAATAATCCCATACCTTCCCAATATTTTGTAAGAAACTCGAGGATGAGTTTTTATTCAGTCATGGGAGTATGATGGGACGTGGTATCGCATGGGCCGTGATATCGCGTACGTGATGTATTGTACGCGATATCGCGTCTTTCTCGCGATATCGCAGTCTGCCACCATTTCTATAAATAAGAAGCGACTCTCCCTTGTTTCTTAATCTAGATTTAGACCCTTAGTGAAACTCTGGTAATTTTACCTCTCTAGAGATAGAATAATTTCCATGTGCCTGCAGTAGGAGTCCCGAAGTGAATGGATCTTTATTCGAGCAAATATTGTACTTAAGCACCAGTTTGTGTACGGAAATAAAGATGAACTTTTTGGATAAACCTTGTAGTGCATGGACTAAGCTAATTAGGACTTTAATTATTATTAATGTTTAAATGCTTTATTAGTTAATTAAATCTCTCTCAACCCTTCTCTCATAGTTAAGTGCATTCAGTACGACTGCTTTAAGCACATGCATTATGCTTGGTAATCCCAGTAACGAATAGCATTTGGTAATCCCAGAAGGTTGCATTGGCTCAGGGTGTGAACAGTAAGTGGGAACGGATACTGATGCTAGGTATTAGAACTTAGTTAGTCAAAGTTAGCTAATTAGTCTCTTCATCCTTTACCTCATTAGCATAGGAGATAAAAACATAAAAGACATAAAAATCATATACCTCAAACTTACTTAACCATACAACCATGAAAAATACAAGTAAGTCTGGGAAGACAACGAACGATTAACCTTAAGTGTTCCATAAGGCGTGTAGTCACTTAGTCTATGGAGTTCGACTGGATTGCGTGTGTAACACTCGTATTTGTATGATTGAGTGTAGGGGTACCTCACCACTCATCAATTATAGTGAGAAATTACCAAAGAATCATAGACCTAAGTAGTATGATAAAATTCATTTGAGTTTATTAAATAGCTTATCAAAATGAAGTAGCAATGATAATGATCCATGTTTGGTGACATGAACTATCATCAAGATAAGGTAAGTAGTGTGTATTATACTTTAACACCAAAGGGAAAATTAGATTGAGAGACTTTTTATGAATAATATTCTTAGGTCTGAATAAGAATATAAATGAAATCCTTATAACCATCTAGAAGATTTTTTTAATGCATATGCCCTAAAAAATATTGAAAAGGTGGTTAATGAAAAAACTATTTTTAACTTTAATCTAGTAGAAGGTTAGTAAAATTTACTAAAAGCTTGATTCATTAGAAGGTGCAACTGTATGTTAAGAATTTTTTAAAAAAAGTATTAGACTTGTTTTGGGAATTACAACCTACATAATCAAATCCAATGATGGAAGAAAAGAGAACATGAATCATACATTACTTCATAGAGGTATGGTACATGAAAGGGCTCTAAAGTAAAATTCATAATTGTGAGAGATGGCATCATTACCTTTATGTTATACATATAAGTATCTAGATCCTTATGGCTATTATGGATAGTAACCTATATTACAAAAATGTTCTCTTAGTTACACATGATACATTTCTTACTCTAACCACTACATATTAATATCTGATGTAACCTTCTAATGTTTTTACTCATACATAGCATGAGCCCCATAAGAATCATTACCTACCACTTGTTGTGATTGAAAATGTCGATGACTTGAATGGTCACACTGAGGGGTTTGCAACTACGGTATAGTCCTAATCCCACCCTTGTCTAAAGAGCCATTTTTAGAGGGTGAAAACAAAGGTGGAGCACTTGGAACAATTTTATCAATTGAATTGGGACTTACGGAGTGTTTTGACAAACAAGTGCTAGAGGGTTCGCATAGTGTTTTCAGTGGCATCGAGGTTGACTAAGCCCTAGTGTAGCAGGGTTTTTTGATGTGAAAATGATGGTGCAAACATGAAAATATATGCAAAATCACAAAAAATGCAAGCATGAGGCTAAATTCTAAAGAAAATTCTTGAAATTGCAATAGAGTTTGAGGAAGAATGGCACCACCCCAAATGGGAAGCATAACAATTGCAGAAGAGAGCTGAGGAGGTATGAAATGTATAGATGGGCATAGTAGGAAATGTAGTCATAGTCTCTGGTGTGTTTGGGTTGTGGAATTGACATCTGAAACACCGTGAAAATTACGGGTCGGCCTCAGGCGAAGATTCGTAATTTGAGCGAGAACGCGCCTCGAATTTGTCCAAAGACAAGTTTACGCTCTATCACGCACGGCAGCGTGATGAGCGTAATAAGCTTCGAGATAGCCAACGGCGAATTTGTTCAAGGACAAGTTTACGCTCTATCACACACGGCAGCGTGATGAGCGTAATAAGCTCCAAAGCAGTTGAAGGCAAAATCCAGAAAGGTACGATGACTTGGCACTTTTTTCTTGCGGCGCATAACATAAGTGGCCTTTACGCTTGTCACGCAGCGGTGTGTACCAGTGCGTGGGTCATGATTCAAAGTTGCACACTCCTTACGCTCCACCACGCGCCGCTGCGTGGTAAGCCTAAGTTATGCATTGTTTACGCTTTATCACGCGCAGTTGTGTGATGAACGTAACTTAAAACTTGGTTTACGCTTCACCACGCACGGCTGCGTAGTGAGCGTACGTTACATTTACGCTTTGCCACGCACAGCTGCGTGGTGAGCGTAAAACAATCTTGAACTCGTTGTTTGACGTCAGTGCGTTCATACACGCAACACAAAGCGAATGAGCGCAAACGCAGCTGAGACACACCTATCAGGGGCCTGATCTTTACACGCATAGCACGTAAAAGAGCGTGTTGTGCGTAGTCGCAGTCCGACTTAAAAGGATCGCGTCAACAGGATCCGCGACATTCGGGCCCACATCATCAGGGTTGCGCGTGTCGCGGCCTATAAATACTCCGGCTGACAAACATACAGGAGGAGAGAGAGTTGGCAAATTGACAAGAAAAGGAACCAGAGCACCAGAGCATTTGATCGCTTTTGTTGGCAGCAGATCAAGAGGACAAGAGCATTTTCTGAGCAAGGGAACACTCATCGCCTTGAACAGAGAAACAAGAGCAACCTCTTGGTAATCGCTGCAAACATTATCTTTTAGCAGAAACAGAACGCAGCACGCCTGAGTCCTAACAGCAGATCTACCTGAAGCAAAGAAGCAGAGCGGGAGTTGCAGAGTCGTCTCGCCCAGTTAGCAGGTCCTGTCGTGCAAAAGATCGACGGACTTCAGAGCTTGACCATTCCTGCACATAAGCTTTGGACCTTCAAGGTAGATCAGATTTCTGTCCAGACAGTTTTCTTGTTGTTTTGTGCTCATTTTGTATCCAGTGGTTGGGGGGTTCTCTCCCATTGTAACGTAATATATACGGAAGCATACATCCGATCCAGCATTAAAACATAGATCTTTGATCTTTGCAAAATCCGCTTATTTTCCTCTCCCGACTGACATTTTTCTGGTGTTTTAGCGTTATCTTCGTAGCGATTTATCTACGTCGTTGTCACCCCGTTTTACGATCTCTCACAACAAATCACGTCACGCAAAAGTCTGTAATCGTCATCGCTTTTACCGACCCATAAGTCCCTGTCTGATCGACAAGACCATTCAGGGCACCGCGGATTCGTTTTTTCCAGCTTAGCCCTCGCGCGGATCCGTGGTTAAAGCTGTGTACACGGAATTTCGATCGGTATTTCCATCTGCCGACGTTTTCCGTCATTACAACATCCACCGTGAAGTTTGAGCCTACTAGGTTGGCTACCACGGTGTCCTAAGGGTTATGGTATGCTGCGGTATCCAATGGTGTTCAAAAGTTTTGCCAAGGTGTCTACGGTATTTGGGTGTAAAAGTGCCAATTTCAAGATGCTAATTATTAAATGAAAATTCCTATCAAATGCTTCAAAATGCCAACTGCTAAGTGAATTTACCAAACCCTAAAATGTGAAACGTAGGGTATTTATAGGGTTAGGGTTGATGTGAAGTGTAGATCGGGTGCCACGTGGCAAAGGGGGTAGTTGAGGCTACGCTGACCTTAACTACACTCCCACTGGAGCAACTAGTGCTATTCTATGGTGTGCTCAAATGAACCCCAAGAGATTGGTAGACTATGACTACCCTACCAAGACTGCATGTGCCAAAAATGTACCTGCAAATAGTGCAAAATAGTGCAATTTGGAGGCTATGCTCTTGGACTACAATCTCCCCTCTTTCGAGTGGGGTCAAGTGTAGGTACAATCATGGAACACAGGAGATGTTAAAGAGATGAAAAATGCTAATCTTGCTTGCTAGAGAAGTGCTGGAGCTAAGATGAAGGTCAATGCTAGGCTCTGGAAACTTTTGGAGGCTATCCTGCATTGCTACTGAAACACCAAAAAATTCTGAGCTTAGTACTTCTCCAACAAGAATTGAGCTAAGTCATGACGTTCCCCAGCATGACTAAAACTTGAGGGCCCCACAAACAGCTTCAAGCAGAGTCAGACTCAACGAGGAGCAGTTCCCTGGGACCTGCCGACGACCACGACGACATTTGTTATCAAACGTGGTAACTTCGGAGCTCAAGATACTTAGTCCTCACTAAGTATGCATTCTCAGCGTATACGCCCAATGTATACACCCAGCAGATACAGCATATACACCTAGCACACATTCACAGTGTATATGCCCGACGTATACGCTCAGTTTATACAACCTCACATGTACGCTCAGCATGTATGACTAACGTATACACCCGGTATGCAACCCCCGAAGACGGCATGGAAACAGCACTTCAGAGAAATATTTTGTACAAAACATCAACTCACATGAATAGAGCAATCATCAGGTGTTGACATCATGCATTCTAGAGTCCATACGCTGAGCATGTACATCCTGCATGCCCAGCGTATACGCCAAGCATGCATTCACAGCGTATACGCTCGGCATGTACAAAGTGCACAACTAGTGGGCAGCACAACGTAAACCAATCCAAGCTCTCTAGAGCCATGTCAGATCAAGGTCAACCAAGCTGAACATCTATAGGTAGCATCTTCATGGCATCCGAATTCAAATCTGAGGGCCGAACTACTTCTTTTGTTTCAATCAAGTCTGTACGCCAAGGTCATACGTCCAACGTGTATACGCTGGCGTGCAGTAGTATATGCTGGTGTGCATCACGGTGTATACTTGTAAAATTTCATTCTTTCACACCCGGTCAACACGCCACATGTCACCTGACCCGAGAGTCTAGCACTCCACAGCCAATCATCTCCTCTCAAAACCAGAGTCCCACGTCCAAACTTGTATAAAAACCTGAATTTTTCACTAGATCAAGGTCAGCAATTTGGAGCAAAACTAGAGACAAAAAAAATAGAGACGCTAAGAAACTAGAGCAAAAAAAACCTGTATGCTGGGCCTCGTCCCTGCACGCTGAGCATACAGCCTTCATGCTGTGCATGCAGTTGAACCCAACACGTAATCATCCCTGCACATCCACCGGGGCTCTTCGTCCGCCTTGTGTCAGATTCACAACTGCGTTAGACCGGTGCATTGCAACTTTCAGTTTCACAATAATATTATCACATATATTTTGCTAAGATTTGTTACAGTTTTTCAGTTATATTTGAATGCTCATTACTTACGTTCCTATACGTTTACGCTCCGTTTTACATTAGTTACGTCGTTTACGTATAACCCAGTGTACAGTATATCGGTGTACGTTCGGGGAAATCCTTGCCTGATCTGCATGTGGACCACTCAAGGTACTCTGCCTTCATTAATTCCAGCTTGCCCTCAAGCAGAGGTAGGGTCTTCTATGCATGTCCAAGGATCTCCAAGTTTCTAATTCATTCCAGCCGGAGATCGACGATTTCGGACAGTATAGAAAATGACGCTAGAAGAAGGGCTTGAAGCTGCTTAAAACTTACTGTGCTCTCATACCCCGATCTTCCCAGACTCACACTGCATTGACACTAAACCCAGTTCTGAAATCCCCGGATCGACATCCCATTCTACAGAATTCCCAGCGTCTACGCTGCTGAGTATACTCCAACTCTGTCTACACTGCCCTGTGTACGCTGTATGCTATACGATGTATACGCTATACGTTGTACGCTGCAGAATCTATCTACGCTGTACGCTGACTCTGTTTACGCTGCCCAGTATATGTTGTACACTGTACGCTATACGCTATAGACTCTATCTACGCTGTTCAGTATACGCTGTACACTGTACACTATAGACTCCATCTACGTTGTACACTGACTTTGTCTACGTTGCCCTGTATACGCTATACGCTGTATACGTTGTACGTTGCAGACTCTGTCTACGTTGTACGCTGACTCTGTCTACGCTGCTCAGTATACGCTGTACATTGCTCAGCCTACATGTTTTAACGTATACCTGTACGCTGTCACTATACGCTGGTCATTGAAGCCTATACGCTGAGATCCAGTCTATACATTGTACATATTGAACGTAGGTTTACGCCGTACTAGGTATACTAGTCTCATATCCCTTCCACCGTGTCGTATTCACAACCATTCATCATGAACACTATGAATCCCAACGTTACAACCAAGCCAGTCACAGACATCGTAGGCACCATGGCCGTTCACACAACCCATGGTACAACCCACTGTGGGGCCTTGTCGGTCTGTTAGATTGCAAGGGAGGAATCCATCGTTTAACATCATAACTCAGGAGCAATACAATTTCATATGCATAAAAATACAAGCCAGCCTAACCGTAGATCAAACTGAAATGACGGTTAAGAGGCAATACAAACTTTTCTATAGGGGAGGACATGAGTTCATCCCTTCCCCGTATGATATCATCCCTCTCCCAGAGCACTACTCTGAGCTGATTACACAACTCCTCCTACAAAGGAGTCGGTCTTTAGACCAGTCTTTGGCAAATCCTCAATTGGAAGAGGAAGATGACTTTGCAGCTCAATCCGAGCATAAAGATTTGTACCATACTCTTAGTCCACAGACCTATGCAAACCCGTTATTTCATCCAGCCACAGGAGAATTCACATCCCTCCAACCATTTAAAATCACCCAAGCACAAATACCTCAACAAGAATCATCCACGCTTATCCATATTCCTCCTGTAACTGATGCGCAACTCAACACACTTCCCCTTGCTATTTCCCTTGTTGCAACGGTATCTCCATTCTGGCAAATACAACCTCCTCAAAATGATGTAGGGGCAACCTTCCCGCCCCGAGTGATCGGGATGCTGCATGTAATACCGGCTTCTACATCCGCTCAATACATACCGTGGATCCCAACCCAAGGAGCATCCTTTACAACTGTAACCCAACAAGTTCAGGGGATTCCTACGCAAATCATGACCGGGCAATGGACAACGATTGGTGCTCA
This sequence comes from Gnetum montanum, assembly GCA_015680685.1. Taxonomy (NCBI): domain Eukaryota; kingdom Viridiplantae; phylum Streptophyta; class Gnetopsida; order Gnetales; family Gnetaceae; genus Gnetum; species Gnetum montanum. The sequence continues at coordinate 583,495 of MNCI01031885.1, forward strand.
ATCACATCAACCCCCCCATTATAACATACCGCCTCAGACAATCTTACCAGCTAACATCCCTCAAGTACAACTGCAACGACAACAGCAACCCTTTACCTACAATGTGCCACCCTTAGCACCACCCACTACACATATTCCGCAAGTCTAGCCTCCAACCACACAACTCTTTGCCTTCCAGCCCACTGTTCAACAATCTAACTTGTATACTGTACAACATCCTCAAACTACTATCTCACCTAGTGCCCAAGACTAGGCTGATGTCAAAAAGCTAATGCAGGAGCTAACTGACGAGGTTAAACGCCTCAAAATAGCCCCTGACGGAGAGCTGAAGGTAGTGGACTTCTATGACGATGACCCTATCAGCTTTTCGGTTCCGCCTCTAACATTACCCAAGGGTGTATCCTTACCCATGCTGACTAAATACAATGGGGAGACAGACCCCAACGCTCATCTCATAACTTTTAGAGTAGAGTGCACACTACTTCAGGCATGGCCACATGCCATTTTGTGAGTGTTCCCCATGTCCCTTGTAGGAAGAGCACTTGATTGGTACCAGGCGTTGCCAAGAAGCTCAATATATTCTTTGGAAGATTTATTACACCAATTCATTACTAGGTTTAAGTATAACTTGAAGCCTAAAGCAACACTTGACAGCCTCATACAGGTCAAGTAAGCACCCCTTGAACCTGTCCAAAAATTCATCTAATGGTGGAGTGTTGCTCTCAATGAGCTCCACGAGCCGATCCTAGAGACGTATCTCCTCACCATCCTAAAATGGATTGTCAACGATTTTGTTAAATCCAAACTATATTATCTCAATGCACGCACTTTGAGTCAAGCGTTTGTACAGATCAAGAACATAGAGGAGGCAGCTCAAAAGAGCCACGATCCTGCATATTCAGCTTTTAAGAATCAACATAGTAAGAAAGATAAAGAAAATGTTAAAATAACTATAGCAGTAGTAGCGGAAACACAACAAGCAAATGTGGGACAACAAAGAAAACCACCTACTAGCCCTTCTAATTACGCCAAACCCACTCCTGCGATGGCACCTGAATCATCGGCATCACAAAACCCAACCCTTGGTCGTACGAGAAACTTCGTGAGGAAGGACCCCTCCCAATACACACCACTACCCATGAAGCCATCGCAACTATTCGACCAACTCTTGAAAGCTGGACTGATGAAACATAAACAACTATCCCCTGCAGTGATCCAAAGGCATGATCAGTTCTATCAATTGGTTCAAAACCCAAGCCTGGCAACACCAGATGAGCCCCTAGTACCAAAAGGCTTTAGAATGGACCATTTTTGCCATTATCATCATCGTAATGGACATGGCACTGATTATTGTTTCACCCTAAAACAAGACATCCAACAGATGATAGATGGAGTTTAAATCACTTTTGATGAAGCCAACCCGGTCCAACCACAAAACCAGGCCATGGGTTTATATAAAGATCCTCTAAATACTAAAGAAGCACCGTATGTAGTTAACACCATCTACTTCGATAACGAACTGGAAATACCTAGCATTAACACCGTACACTCTGATCATGAGCAGCAGGTACCTAAGAAACCATTTGTAGTGCACATTCCTCCCACTGTACAAACACCTATGCCTCAACCATCATACTCCCCACAGAAACTTTATGTCATCCAAATACCCCCCGCTGCAGCAACTTCTATCACACCAACACATGAAAAACCATACATGGTGCGCGTACCTCCCTTCACTACTACCGCAAACACACAAACACCTCCTATTCGGCCTGCTCCCTATGTAGTCCAAATATCACCTATGGTCACAATAGCGGAGGTACAACCTCCAGCTAGACTAACTCCATATGTCGTTAGGACACTAGAACGTCCTGGTGACCACCAGTCCTCCACTTTGCATACACAGAATAAATTGATCCCCTATTTCATCAAGATGCCTAGCCAGCCTGACACTCAACCACATGCAACTGTCCAACCGCAATCCTGCCCTACTCCATGTGTTGTACAGATTCCAAAGTAACCTAAGGTTTTGAAACCAGCTGTACTCCCACGCCACACATGAGAACGCCTCACAGATAGGCTTACACGGGAACGCTTGTAGAAGGAACGCCAACAACTGGCCTTAGGACCTCCTAAACCTACCCTGCTAAATGCAATACCCATGACACCACCTAACGATAAATCAAACACACGCTATGAGGGTGAATCATCCAGAAAACATGATACGCCCAAATCAACGGTTCCGGGTAAAAATGACAAACCAACTATGCATGAAATAAAACTATTGGGCCCGATGGATCAAATCACTACCGACAAACATACGCAAAATAGTAGAGATCTAGCAACAGCTCTAACACAAGTCATGCAGGCACTTAAACAAAAAAACACTTCATTAAGCTTATACAACCTGGTGTTAACATCTCAAACCCATCGCGAAGCACTAGTACGCATGTTGACTTCCATCCCAGTAAGTGAAGACTTGCCTCCAAATGAACCTTCAATTCATGCAGTAATGTACTCGCCTCAAGGGTCAACTCCTAAGCCATTAAGTTTCCACAATGACAACATCAAAGTGGATGAGAAAACGGAAGAGGTAACAACCGCACCTATGTTCATAATGATACGAATAAATCAATTTAAGATACATAGAGTGCATGTAGATGATGGAGCCGCTACAAACGTAGTGCCATATCCCATCATCGAACAATTGGGGCTTACGGAGCTAATAAGACCAACTGCCACCACGTGTTTGAAGTCGTTCAGTGGATCGCGCGTAATAGTAAAAGGCATCGTGACTTTAGACTTTATAGTAGGGGATCAATTCCCCGCATCTGCCGAATTTGTGGTAATCGATGAAATGCCAAGGTTCAACCTAATATTGGGAAGGCCCTGGTTATCCCAACTGAAAGCAGTCTCTTCCCCCATACACCAAGAAATTCACCTACCCTATGAAGGTGGCGAAATCATTATACACGGGGAGGCTGCTACACCTACCATCTCATCGTATACAGATATAGACCAAGGCTCAGAGGTTAAGCTTGAAGAGCCTAAACAAGATGATGCAGACAAACAACAAAGATGTACGCAACCAGTAGGCGATAATCTCTTAGACACAAAGGAAAATTTACCCAACACAGAAATACTCGGGCCTGAAACTGTACATATATAGCCTCACTTAGGAACTACAATGGACACAGAAACCACAATACATGCAGAAGCACCGGAAAGCACCAACGCGGGAACTATTCCATCAGACGTCCCTTGGGATGAATTACCATTCAATGTGATCAGCAAAGGAGATGCTGAATATAGAATCATACCTATTAACCCTACTCCTAACGTTAAAATGAGAAAAATCAAAAAATTACTAAACCAATAAACGACATTCAAGTCTGGAACGACGTTAAACTATCATGTCCGCAACGACATAAAACTAGCCACGATTAGAAATGGTTGTTCTACCAAGAAATCCACCCGTGTCACTTGAAACTACCCTTGTTTACGCGTGGCCCGAAATGGCCTTAAACTAGTGCATGTGGCCCGAAATGGCCTTAAACTAGACCATCTACCTACACTTTGTTTTTCTCGCAAATTACAGTTCATTGTTCGATTACAGTCTATCAATAACAGTCTTTGTGATTATCTTTTTCTTATAATTACATTCCTACTTACATTCTCACTTCGTACATTACGCTTAAACTACAAAACAAACCAAAACATTTTGCATTTCCATGTCGTGTTTACATTTAAACTTAAAATCCACAACAAAAAAAATATGTAGAAATATATATATGCATGTAGTGATATATAGTTAGACAAGTACAATAGTTAACTGATTCTATTCATTGATTCAATACAACTCAAAACATTCAATTTATGATTCACGTAAAAATGTGAGCCAGGATAATTTCAAAGCAAAAAATCAAACATCAGGGACGGGAGGATCGTCCCCTTTAGACCTGCAGGCATCATGGGCCCCCACTCCACTGGGGCCACCTTCTTGAACATCGTCATTGCCTCGACCCTATAAAACGCAAAAGAAACAATCAACACTAGAACAAAAGAGAAAACTCCCAAACATTACTCAACGAACGAATTTCATGGCAACAAAATGCTTACTGAAGGAGACCCCCCTAAATTGAATTCCAGTCAACGAAGAATTTCCTCTTCTAAGACGCTAGCCCAGTCAGTCCCATCAAGACCTAGATCGACATTTGCCAAGGCCTTCCCCTTGTCAACCACCAACTATGTAGGATGTTTCAAGGGGAATTCACCCACAGAGACCTCCCTAGAAGCGGTCGTAATTACCCTCATGGGCGATTCCATCTCAAAAATTATTTTCTTAGCAAAGGTATCAAAGGTAGAATGTAGACCCAGACCCTCTACGAACATTTCAAGTTGATGCTTTTCTATGGATACTTCCTTCAATGATTTCTTGTAATGATGCTTGTGGTTCTTCTCATCTTGACCCCACTTACACACCTTGGAAGCGAAAGCCTTCCAATCCTGGCACTTGAGGTTCAGTAGATCTACCTGGGCCTTACGCTCTGCTAGTTTCTGAGTCAGTGATGCATGGTGATTTAGTAGGTTCTAGTATCTAGTATAAGTGATCTCAGAAGTTTGCCAAGAACGATCACCTGTTAGTCTAGCCGAGGTGAACTCATACCGAGCCTTGAGATCATCACGTTCAATTGATAACTTGGAAACCTCTTTTTCCTTTGCCTGGATTTGCAACCATAGTTGTTCAATGGAATGCTTACAGGACCAAAGCGATTTTTCATTATGCACAAGACCTTCTGCCACCTCGTCATAGACCAGCCTTGGTATCTGTTCAACTTCTGGCGGTAATGTAGGCAAACTCTCAATACTAACGGTCTCAGACGGATCCCACTTTAGCTTGGCTCCTACACACATGAAAAGAACAGGCATTAGACCTTAGATGGCAAAAAGGAGTGTGAAACTCGAAGGTTGCAAAACACTTGAGACATCTGTACCTATTTTAGAGTGGGCCTGCTAAATGCGTTCGACCACCTCATCAATGATACTAGTGACGAAATCCATTTTGCTTGGCATCTCGGTCCAAGAAAATGGTCTATGAGTACGAGGTGGACTAGCCTCAGGGGGCATTTCAGAGGGAGCCACTTTCATAGGCACTTCCAACCACATCGTAGGAATTGTCCTACCTTCATCTAGAAGGGATAAAAACATAAAAGTAAAACACCATAGAAATAATGATTCACAAAGCAACGCAATAAAACAAAAGGAAATATACCGTGTTCTCTATCCCCTTCCGGGTTTGGAGGGTCACCAAGGTCCAATCTTCCCTTAAGGAAGCTACTGAACATTTCATCAACACCACCCTGGTCATCGACCAGTTCTATCTCCGTGGTGTCTGCCGCTAGTTCTTCCGTCCCTTCCACCTGATCTTTGCCAACCTCTTCCTCCTCAATTATTAAGTCCGTTGTAGGTTCCTCCTCCTCGATAATGGTCTCTAACTCCTGTCTCCTCACTTTTCGAGTCAAGTCTGAAGGCATTAGTTTCATGTAAGCGGTCAAAACGAAAATTATGAATAAGACGAAAAGGACAATACAATAAGTGCGCCAAGCTTACTTACCTCGAATAGGCATTTTGAACCGTATTGGCTTCACCCTTGTCTCTTCCACAGTTAAGGCCACCTCTTTAGGGCGTTCACGCTTCAGGATCTTCGATTTGGCTTTCCCAATGATCTCCTTGATGACCCATTCAGCTGTCTTTGCAGTGTAGGGCACATTGTCTGGTTCCAACCCCACGTTGTCACGTGTATGGATTGAAGTACTAGATGACCCCTCTATCGTGATGGATACAGATTCATCAATCCCGTTTGGTGCATCTTGGGACTCAGCTATCTCAAACAAATGGTTAATCCACATGCGAGATAACTGAATACGATCATGTAGGACTTATTTATTATCTGCACGAACCACTAAAAACTCGGCCAAGTGACGTAGATAACCTGCGAAGAATGTGAATGTAAATTGGGACTGCACCTTAACTTTTGAACGCAAACGCACTATCTCCCTATGGAAATCCAACAACAAAAATTGGGCCCAATTATAATGCATCCCAGTTTCTAAAATGGTTCGCATAATGTGCACAACTTCCACCCCAAGAATCTTCACTTGGGATAGGGATTTAGGAAACACCCGTGCCCTAAACAGGGGATACAATTCATTAACTTCCACCATCTTTGACGTCCCCTGCATAGGAAATCCCTTGGAGCCCTTGACAATGCCCAACCAATCTTCTAGCTCACGCACCACATGGAGCTCTTTCTGTGCCCTGTCCAAAACCACACTCACGCCATCTACCAGTACACCGAAGAGGTCTGAAAAGAATTTGGCTGACATCTGGAAAACTATGTTGACACCCTTAATACGGGTGCTGTAGTAGGTGACGGACTTGTCAAACGAATCAACAATTCCAACCTTTTCAGCTATGGACACATCAAGGCTCAGAGTTGTAAATAACTCCATGAGGCCGACATCATCCAAACAACGGACAATAGACAGTGGGGCACTGGTATGCAACCATCGCTGCGCCTTGTTGATCTCCCCGAACTTCATCGATAGGGTACCCTCAGTTCATCCTGTCGTAACAGGGTCTCCGCCGGGGGGGGGGGGGGAACATTAACTGTAAACACAATGAAAAACCATAACATCAGTATGACCACCAACAGCTGAACAAACACACTAAGGCATCTAGGAAATATTGTCACTTACCTTTAGTTGTGGACTTCGAGGTGCTAGAACCCAAGTCAGCATCACGAGGGAAAATTGGTCCATTACGCGACCAATCTCCATGCAGCCATCCACGAGCCATGCATTGTGCAAACGCCCTGGAAAACTGTTTATGAAAATGAATAATTTCACCCTTGGTCTGAGCTAATACGGCTCCGCGGAGGGTGGGACCTACCATGAAGGTCTCCAAAGTAGTATGAGCCAGTGTAAGCCCGTCATCATTGATGCATATCCCATCTTTATCAACCTGGGGCCTGCAACAAAATGGTCATTAGAATAGGAACAAATACTAAATGACAAAAATAGAAACAACAAACTAAATGACCTTACCTCTCTACCCTGTACACTGTGCCCGGAGGGTTCTGAAGTAATGTGTGCGCACGCGCAGCGAGAAACAAAGTGTTATTGAGATAGTGAGGCCCACATGGCAATAAGTCCCACACGCGTGATAATGGGCGAGTAGATCTGGGCCCTCTAGAGGGACCTTCCTCATTCGCAAGAGGTCCCTCGTCAATGTCCACCATGAAAACCATGACGCCATTCGAAGAGCCTAGCAACATTGCTTCGAGCATGCTCTGCGCCACTTGCTCGCTTAGGTGTGACCATATCACTACCTTGAATCTGTCTAGACTAAAAGCAAGGAATTCACAGGCCCCTTCCCTGAACCATACCCCATTGTTGTCAATAGTCAGATCAGGGGCAGGTTCATTAGTATCAAGGGGCCTGAACCATGCCAGTACCCCAACTCGCTCAACCACCATGAGAAAAGGCTCAGGATCCTTACAAATAACTAGAGTGCCATGATAAATCAATTATACACCAAAATGAAATAGAGAAACGAAATTCCACGTTGAAGGCCAATACTTCGAAAAAATCAAAAAACTGTTTACACTCGGTGTATACGCTCTCAAAAAACTATTTACACTCAGCGTATACGCTCTCAAAAATTGTTTACACTCGGCGTATACGCTCTCAAAAAATTGTTTACACTAAGCGTATACACTCCAAAAACTGTTTACGCCCAGCGTACAGATCCTGTACGCTGCAAAAAAATTTTACACCGAACGTACAGATTTTGTACGCTGCGAAAATTGTTTACGCTTAGTGTGCAGACTCTGTACGCTGTCAAAATCGTTTACGCCCAACGTGCAAACCCTGTACGCTGCGAAGCCTATTTATGCTCAGCATACAGATCCTTTACGCTGTGAATCTACGCTTAGCGTACAGATCTTGCACGCTATGAAAACTATCTACGCTCAGTGTACAGACCCTGTACTCTACGAAAATAGCTCCTGTACGCTGTGAAGCCTATCTACACTTAGCGTATAGACCCTGTACGCTGCCAAAACTATCTACGCCAGATAACAAGTAGAAATAAAAACAATTAACTGAGATAAGATTAGAGCCTACCTGTGTGCCGATCCAGGCCACGAGGGAATCCTAGGCCTAGGCAAACACTACAGCATGGCCTCACTTTCCTCCGTGAAAGTCAAGTCGGGCCCCTTCCTCTCCTGGCCTTCTACCTCCTTGCCCTTGCCCATTCCGATGTCTTGTACACTGAAACTGATAAGTTTACACTGGGGTTTGAACTTGCACGTCGAGCTGAATCCTGTACACTAGAGTTTGAGCCTCTACGCTCACGCTTACGCTAGAGTTTGAGCCTCTACGCTCACGCTTACGCTGGGGTTTGAGCTTCTACGCTTACGTTGGGGTCTGATGCTTTACGCTTACGTCGCGACTTAGGTTTACGCTCACGCTCTGGTTTGCTTCAAGTTCACGATGCCTCTGACAACTGACAGCCTTACGCTATATATAGTGCCAAGTCGACTCTGCCGCCACCATCGCCGCCTTTGATTTTTTTTAATATTTTTAATATTTTATTAATTTTAATTAAAAATTGTTTAAATTACAAAGCATGAGGAATATGTAAAACCAAATGACGAGATAACAAACACTACCACATACCATAATCCGTAGTAAACCAACTTCGGATGCCCACACTGAATTTTTTGGTGCAAACTCTCCGATGCAAATTATACAATGATTAGGCATCGTCAAATCACCCATTCAACTCAGTAAGGCCTTAAACTACCCCATTCGGCCCGGTAAGGCCTTAAACTACCCCATTTGGCCCGGTAAGGCCTTAAACTGCCCCATTCAGCCCGGTAAGGCCTTAAACTGCCCCACATGGCTCGGTAAGGCCTTAAACTACCACACACAGCATGGTAAGGCCTTAAACTGTTCCATTCAGCCCCATTTGGCCCGGTAAGGCCTTAAACTGCCACACATAGCACAGTAAGGCCTTAAACTACCCCACACGGCCCGGTAAGGCCTTAAACTGCCACCATACATGTACACATGATTTACGTTGCCAAGGAACATGTAACAACACCTACTAGATCACTCTGCCCTCTGTTTATTGGTAGGAGAAAGCCCGATGGATTGTCAGCATTTATCCACACCATTGATCATCGATGGATCATATAGAAAGATCACAAGAGAAATCGACATAAATTCCATCAGCTTAGGTACATCAACAGATGACATAATTATAGCCTTAACACAACAAACGCTAGATAGCTACAAAGGTATGATAAAATCCCTCGACATAGAAGCTGATAGCATCATTGAAGACCCATTGACTGAAACCCCCATCGCTATGCCTGATGGTGAAATCAAGATATAAAAATTGAGTACACTATTGCAACCTCAACTGGCCAAAGACATAGAATATGTGCTTCAAGACAACATAAAAGTATTCGCTTGATCTTACACTGACATGCCTCGGTTAGACCCTCGAATCGTCCAGCACAATATTATCCTTGATCCAAAATTAAGGCCAGTAAAACAAAAGGCATGAAAGGTTAAGCCTAAGGTAGCGTTGGCAGTTCACAATGAGATCACTAAACTTTATCAGGCAAGTTTCATTCGGGCTGTCGACTACGCTGATTGGGTATCCAACATGGTCATTGTCCCGAAAAAGAACGGAAGCATTCGCCTATGCATTGACTTCCGGGATCTCAACGTTGCAACCATAAAAGATGATTTCCCCCTACCCAGCATCGATTAACTTGTTGACTCAACCACTGGGCACACCTTGTTATCTTTTATGGATGGCTTCTCAAGATATAACCAGATACACATTAACCCAGAGCATCAACTCCGGACAGCCTTTATGACACCGTGGGGTACCTTTTATTACACAATGATGCCCTTCCTCAAGAATGCTGGGGCCACATATCAAAGGGCTATGACATTTATTTTTAACGATTACATGCTGCACTCGCTCAACGACTATGTGGATGATATCGTGGTTAAATCAAAGACATCAGAACAACACGTACAAGATCTTGACTTGGTACTAAAGCGTTGTTTAAAATATGAGTTGAGACTTAACCCAAAGAAATGTGTCTTCGGAGTCAAAACAGGAAAAATGCTTGGATTCATAGCCTCGAAAGCAGGGATACGAGTAGACCCCGATAAAGTTAAGGCCATAATAAACTTAAAACCACCTAGCAACCTTACCGAGCTCCGAGGTCTACAAGGTAGATTATAGTTCATCAGGTGTTTCATAGAAAAACTAATGGACAAGTTGAAACCTATGAACCACTTGCTACGTAAGAACGTCCATTTTGAATGAACTCCACAGTGCCAGGAAGCATTTGACAATATTAAAACAACACTTGTTCAACTACCCACAGTTTATCCACCTCAAAATGATAAACCGTTTTACATCTACCTTACCACTTTAGACTCGTCAATCGCGTCCATGCTTTGCCACAAACAAGATGATGGAACTGAAGTCCCTGTCTATTACTTAAGCCATGCATTAGTAGCCCATGAGAAGAAGTATAACAAGGTGGAGAGGTCATGTTTGGCTCTTACCTTTTCCTTAAAGAAATGGTGATATTACCTCTTCCATAACCAAGTCAATATAATCTGCAAGTGCTCAGAGCCATCATAGGAAACATTTACAAGTCAAGTAGAATAGCCCGTTGGAAAGCCATGATAGCTGAGTTTGACCTACACTACATAGCGCAATCATCAGTTAAGAGTCAAGCCATAGCAAATCAAATGACTGGATCACCAACACATGATCAAGCAACGATAGAGCCAGAGTTCCCTGATGAAAATGTGAGTGCAATAGACATAGTACCTGATGACTACGATGCCATTTTGAACTTTGATGGAGCATCCACCTCTCAAGGGGGAAGTGCTACCGCCGTCATCACCTATCCCTCCAGGGAGATCCGATCCTTTGCTTATCATTTCGACTTTCACTGTACCAACAACATAGTAGAGTACGAAGGTCTCCTTAGAGGTCTCATGGCAGCACTAGCTTCAGACATCACATGACTTGTGGTCAGGGGAGACTCACAACTGGTTTTAAACAAAGTCATAGACATTTATACATGCAAAGCGCAACATTTACAACCATACTGTGACTTAGCCAAACACTTAATGAAGCAACTTGAAAACATGGACATGCAACATGTCTCCAGAAATGATAATACCATTGCAGACACACTGGCCACGCTAGCACTAAACATATTGCCTGACATATTTCATATGTTGCCAAGCTCCATAATCAGTTGTGCTAAACCCATAACCAATACTCTCGATACATTACCAATTGCATCCGTTAGTACAAAACACGTGATAGAATGGTATGACGACATAAAAGAGTACCTTCTACACGGTGAAACACCGCAACATCTAACGAATGCACAAAAAGACACGTTACGAAAGCGTTCTCGGCAATATGCACTGGTAGGGGACATATTGTGTCATCGATACTACGAAGGCATACTGCTAACATGCGTTAGTAGCACTGATGCCCAAACCATCGTTGAGCAAGTACATGACAGACTATGCGGAGGACACATAGCACCTAAAGCAATGGCAACAAAAATAAGACGCTTAGGCTATTATTGGCCACACATGGAGTATGATTGTCTCTCCAAAGCTAAAACATGTAGTATCTGTCAAAGACATAGTAATCTGATTCATGTCCTACCAAATGAGTTGCATATAACGAAAATCACATGGACCTTTCAAAAGTGGGGGTTGGACCTTATTGGACCAATAACACCCTCATCTTTTGCAGGGCATAGCTTCATCATAACCGCGACAGAGTATTTCACGAAGTGGGTAGAAGCCGTTCCCCTTAGAAAAACCACAGCTAAAAATGTATGCAACTTCATTCTTGAAAACATTGTGACCCGTTTTGGCATCCCCATGACCATCATCACTGATAATGGGCCACAATTTAGCAGTGTCGAAACCAGAACTTTCTGTGAAAGCCTAGGGATCAAAAACTCATTTTCATCCCCTTACTACCCTCAGAGCAATGGGCAAGTACAGGCCATAAATAAAACCATCATTACAATACTTAAAAGGATGCTTACCTAAAGCAAGAAAATATGGCACGAGCAGCTGGTATACGCACTGTGGGCTTATCGTACTACGCATCGAACTTCCACCGGTAAAACATCATATAGTCTTGTTTATGGTTCAGAAGTTGTTTTACCTTGGAATTACAGGTACCGTCTTTAAGGATCACTCTCTCTGGACTCCTCGACGAAGGGCAAAACAATGATCTACGCATTGTTGACTTGGACTTGGTGGAGGAAGAACGTATATGTGCCCTCGATTAGATTGAATGGTACCAAAAACAACAATGACAATGCCATCGACACGATGTTCATAAGCGTCCTATTAAGGAAGGTAACCTTGTACTCAAGGCCATTCGGGAACACTCGGACAAATTCTCAGCCAACTGGGAAGGGTCCTACTTGGTCACCAAAGCGTATGACAATGGAGCATTTAAGTTAGTTGACATGGAAGGGAAAGAGCTTGCAAATTTGACCAATCACTTGTTCTTGAAACCATTCCACGTTTGAGCATGGACTCAGGTACGCGCTCGTCCTAGCATCATGATGGTAAACTGATACCACAGCTCGTCCTGGCATCACAATGATAAATTGATACCATAGCTCGTCTTGGCATCATGACGGTAAACTGATACCACAGCTCATCCTGGGATCATGACGGTAAACTGATACCACAGCTCGTCCTGGAATCATGACGGTAAACTGATACCACAGAGTGTTCGCAATGACAATAAACTAGCACCCACCCTGTATGACAGTAAAATGCCACAGTAACATTCGCCAGAGTCCGCTAAGACTATAAACTGGTTTGCGTCTTCATGGTCCGCCAAGACTAGAAACTGGCAATGTACCGTCTACCACGAGGCTAAACGGGAAATGTCCAGTGGGTCATGACATAAAACTAACCCATGATAGTTAGCTATGACTATAAACTAGCAATTTCATCTCTGGTTCCTCGATCTGTGGCTGCATTCAAACTTCATCAGAATTGCTGCATCGCTTGCCATCAGCCGATCTTAACAACATTGCTACCATTCATATATAGTGCCTGAAATCCCATCCGGTGCCTTTGTTTCATCAGTAGTTGTTTAAGTCTAAGCTTGCTTACGCACTCATGGTTTTCTTGTCTTCTTGGAGTTATGTTTGTAGGATGATACTCAGAGGTGTTCGTACAAGAATGCACTTCATCATAAGTAGCAAGGTGAGACATTGTTCACAATACACGTGACAAGACTAATCAAGCCATTCACTAGTACATCTCCCGTTACACATCCCACCTATCCCTCAACATCTTCTACTTGGTTACATCCCGAACACACCCAGTACAGCCTGAAACATTGAACATACTGTTGCATATTACGCCACTCTTAAGCAATTGTAACCCACAACATGACATTTGAGCATGCGCATAAAAAAAACGTCGTCCCTTCTCACATAAAACACAAAACGGGATCACAGTTGCCTCGAAAGCAAACGCTCATGTCTAAAACAATCAAGTAACATCATGTTGCACAGCTTTGGCTCTCTGCCAATAGGTTTCCCCTAAACACTAAACAAGGGCCCTGTTCCTCCAAAGAACGCAACACATCATCACGTGGCTTTGGTTATGCCAACAAGTTCTCTTAAATACCAAGCAAGAGTCTTGTACCACCAAAGGACATACACATCATGTTTTGATCCTAAGAAGATAAGCATGACCTGCACACATACCCGGACATCCTCTTCACCATGCACAAGCCCTTCATTGGTTACCAATCCCTACAGTTCCCATTTCCCTATCAAATACAAATTTCATTTCCCCAATCTTATGTACTACTGAACATGGTACGATGACGTCTAGCCAGGTGGCAAAGGACAATGTCTCTATCAAGTTGCTTGTGGTGTTTTGCACTTCTTTGTTGATGCTTCTCGGGTCGATTCCTCCAAGCGTCAACAAAGAGGGGCCAATGAAACACCACAAAATTCTGAGCTTAGTACTTCTCCAACAAGAATCGAGCTAAGTCATGATGTTCCCCAACATGACTAAAGGTTGAGGGCCCCACAGACAGCTTCAAGCAGAGTCGAACTTAACGAGGAGTAGTTCCCTAGGACCCACCGACGACCATGATGACATCTATTATCAAACGTGGAAACTTCGGAGCTCAAGATACTTAGTCCTCACTAAGTATGCATTCTCAGTATATACGCCCAACGAAAACAGCGTATACACCTAGCACACATACACAGCGTATACGCCTGACGGATACGCCCAGCGTACACAACCTCACATATACGCTCAGCATGTGTGACTGACGTATACGCCCGGTATGCAACCCCTGAAGACGGCATGGAAACAACACTTCAGAGTAAGATTTTGTACAAAGCATCAACTCACACGAATAGAGCAATCATCAGGTGTTGACATCATGCATTCTGGAGTCCATACGCTGAGCATGTACATCCTGCACGCCCAGCGTATACACCCAGCATGCATTCACAACGTATACACCCAGCATATACGCTCGGCATGTACAAAGTGCACGACCAGTGTGCAACACAACGTAAACCAATCCAAGCTCTCCGGAGCCCTGTCAGATCAAGATCAACCAAGCTGAACATCTACAGGTAGCATCTTCATGGCATCCGAATTCAAATCTGAGGGCCGAACGACTTCTTTTGTTTCGATCAAGTCTATACTCCGAGGTCATACGTCCAGCGTGTATACTTTGGCATGCAGCAGTATACGCTGGCGTGCAGCACACTGTATACTTGTAAAATTTCATTCTTTCGCACCCGGTCAACGCACCACATGTCACCCAACCCGAGAGTCCAGCACTCCACAGCCAATCATCTCCTCTCAAAACCTGAGTCCCACGTCCAAACTTGTATAAAAACATGAATTTTTCACTAGATCAAGGTCGGCAATTTGGAGCAAAACCAGAGACAAGAAAAAACAGAGATGCTAAGAAACTAGAGCATAAAAAACCTATACGCTGGGCCTCGTCCCTACACACTGAGCATACAGCCTTCACGCTGTGCATGCAGTTGAACCCAGCATGCAATCATCCCTGCACATCCACCGGGGCTCTTCGTCTGCCTTGTGTCAGATTCACAACTGCATTAGACCGGTGCATTGCAACTTTCAGTTTCACAATAATGTTATCACATCTATTTTGCTAAGATTTGTTACAGTTTTTCAGTTATATTTGAATGCTTATTACTTACGTTCCTATACGTTTATGCTCCATTTTACATTAGTTATTCCGTTTACGTATAACCCAGCGTACAATATATCGGTGTATGTTCGGGGAAATCCTTGCCTGATCTGCGTGTGGACCACTCAAGGTACTCTACCTTCATTAATTATAGCTTGCCCTCAAGCAGAGGTAGGGTCTTCTATGCATGTCTAGGGATCTCTAGGTTTCTAATTCATTCCAGCTGGAGACCGACGATTTTAGACAGTACAGCTACGCTAGCTATGCTTTGGAGCGTAACCTAATAGTTAGGCAAATTTTGCAAAAAATTGAAATCTTGTGCTGGCTACACTAGCTACACTCTAGAGCATAGTAGGAAAAGTGAGAATGTAGCATTGACATTTAGAAAAAATTGGAAAAACTTGCAACCTTCATCCACGCTACGCTAGCTACACTTTGGAGCGTAGCTGGAGGGGTAGCTTTAAGAGTTAGAAAATTTGCCAAAATGCCCCCTCCATACTGAGCTAGCTTGGTAGCTCCTAGCTTAACACTTAGGCAAAACTGGCAACTAAAATGGATGCTATGCTAGCTATGCTCTAGAGTATAGTAGGGATAATGGAAGCGTAGCACAACATAGAAAAATTTTGCAACTACTATCAACACCTAGAAAATTTTGTAAATTTTATTCTGTGCTACATGCTACCTTGACTATGCTCTGGGGCGTAGTCCCAACAATGGAAGCATGAGCCAAACACTTGGATAAATTTTCCATTGAAGTGCTAGGGAAAAAATTTGGTGGTGGTTCATTGGCCCCTATTTGTCGATGTCTGGAGGAGTGGCTTGAGAGACGTCGACAAAGAACTGGAAACACCACAACAGGCCCGAGACCAACATTGCTTATTGGTACCTGATTGAATGGTGCTTCATTGGGATTGAGAGTGCTAAAGGTAATGGTATGTTGAAGGTAATGGATGTAAGAAATTGGCTTTAGGATAGTAATAGAGAAATGAAATGCAAACAATGTATCATGCTGCAAGATGTGGAGTCAACATGGTTGACCATGATCATGGCACTAGGGTGGCTTGTTGCCAAATGATGGCCTCTCGTTGGAATGCTTGTGAGAGAGCGATCACCCATAGCACCAAAATGACTTACCCCTAACATGTTGACGTCTTGTTAGAGTACTTATGAGAAGGCCAATGTGAATTCAGGGTTGGATTGATGGTGAAATTATAGCTTTGCTAGAATTTACTTGGGGAAATGCTTTATCCCTATATATATATATATATATTCCTTTTTTGATTTTTTTTCGTGAAATGCTAGTTACAAGATGCTTATCATTGATCAGACTGCATGCCACTTGACAAGCTTTACTTAGAGGCAACCATGTCACATTTGTAGGATAGGTGTTTCCTCCCCAGGACAAGTTGTGTTACATTCGCTTGGGCTTTGACCAACCCACAGAGGCTCCCCATGGGACAAGTTACATTACATCCATCATGGGTTTTGTGGTTGACTAAAAGTAGGGTGCCATGTGCATTGGAGAAGCTAGTAGGGAAGATGTGAAAATTTAAGGTAAAGGGGGTACATGCAAATAGGCTATAGCAGGGTAATAGGGATGTACACTCTCAAGTGACTTGGTAAGTTCAACCAAGCACATCAGAGCGATGTGGTAACTTATTGCTATGATGAAATGTGTCTCTAAATGACCACCTCAGAGGCTTCATCCTATAAACACAACATAGAGAAGACAAGAAAACAACCACAAAACATGTGAGATAAGAGCAAATTTCTCTTTGCGAGGGCACTGCAAGTGCCATGAATGCTGGGCTAGTTGCAAGACCTTGCAGTGCCAAAGAAGGAAGGCTAATGCAAGTGTCAGAGCTAGAAAGCTGCAAAAGCTCTAGCAACCACACTATAAGTGAGCACCCCAAGGAGGGCAGTAAGATGGCTAAGGGTGATGATGGTGTAGGTGCTTGAGACTCCACACCAAGGACAAAGGCTTTGAAATCCAACAAGATGGCAGAGAGTTAGGATGTTGAACATGCTTTCAAGTCTGGGCAATGGTGAGGGCTGGAGGATGGTAGTATAGTGGCTGGGCCATAGTATTACTAGGACTCTAGTGGGTGGTGCTAACGGTAAGAGCTCTAACCAATAATGAAATACCCAAGGCCGATAATGCTATTGGCGTGGCCTAAGGATGGTATGACTAGCAATGGTGGCGATAGGTCTAGACGGTTAGTAAAATGCCTGAGGCCATCTCTAGAGGATTAGCAAAAGGCCAAGGATGGTAACACTACAAATGTCCTAGAGGTCTCTTTCTTGATGACATGAACTCCATTCTGGAACTACAATGTCCTGCCCCACCCTGCCTAAGAGGTGTGGGAAGATGATGAAGGATTGAAAGTATTTGCACTCACTTGTCCATAAAATTATGTGTGTTGAACTATGTGTGATGAACTGCAAACCCAGTTTAAGATTCTGGTAGACTACAGGCTATGCTAGTTTAAGGCCTTAGCTGATTGTAAACCCAGTTTAAGGTCCTAGCAAACCATGATGTGCTAGTTTATTGTCCTAGTGGACTATTGTGTGCTAGTTTAACATCGTAGAAAATGGTAGATGTTGTGCTAGTTTAATGTCATGATGCAAGGATGGGTTGTGCTATTTTATATTCATAACAGACTTATTGTGCTAGTTTAACATTGTAGCGGATGGGTGTGCTATGGATGCCAGTTTAACATCATAGCCCAAGGATGCTCAGTGCTAGTTTATAGTCATAGTGGGCTTGCTATGCTAGTTTAACGTCATAGCGGATACTTGCTTACCTTGCTTTTTCATTGATGCAGTGTTGCATACTAGGTGTAGTATGGCTTCAAATATGAATGGTTTATCAGATTGGAAAACTCATTGCCATCTAGATTAGTAAGCTTGAATGCTCCATTGTCATAGGCCTTGGTGACCAAGAAAGGCCCTTTCCAATTGTTTAAGAATTTATTTGTAGGTTCATGGATGACCTTGAGGACTAAGTTCGCTTTCCTGATTAGGTGTTGATGTTGATTATGGCAGTGCTTTTGCTGGTGCTTTTCTTAGTACCATTCAATGTAGTTAAGAATCTGTAAGTGCTCCTCCTTTATAGAGTCAAGGTTGATGGTTCTCAACTTGTTGTTCTGAGCCTCATCAATGAAGCTTGAGAGGATCACATGGAGTGATGGAACCTATAATTCAAGAGGAAAAATCACTTCATACCCATATACAAGGCTATATGACATCTTACCTATTGCTATTCTACATGTTATGCAGTAGGCCCATAGTGTGTAAACCAACTACTTATGTCATCACCATTTGCTGCTATTGAGCATCTTCTTTAGAAGGTTGACGATGACCTTGTTTGTAGCCTTCACTTGGTCATTCACTTGTAGGTAGTATGTTGATGAAAAGGAATGCTTAATTCCAAGGAGTTCATAGAAGGGTTTCATTTTTGCACTACTAAATTGTGGTGTGTTGTCTGTAACTATAGTCATGGGTGGATCAAATCAAGTCACTATGTTGTCAAGGATGGATTTGCAAACCTATTGCGATGTTGCCTTCCTAAGGCGAATAGCTTCAACCCACTTGGTAAAGTATTCAGTTGTGGTTATGATGAAGCTATGTCCTACGGAAGACTTAGGCATGATAGGTCCTATTATACCCAATCCCCAACATTGGAATGACCATATGATCTGCATCATGTGCAGTTCAGTAGGTGGCATGTGCATTAAGTTTCCATGCGACACACATTGCACATCTTAACCTTGGAAATGCAATTTTGCTCCATGTAAGGCCAATAGTAGCCTAAGCATTTGATTTTTGATGTCGTTGCCCTAGGTGCTATGTGACCTCCGCATAGTCCCTCATGGACTTACTCAATGATTATTTGCACTTCATTGTTGCTAACATAGGTTAGTAGTACACCATTGTAGGATCTATGATAGAGTGTATTATCACCTACGAGAATGTACTTCTACAACCATTTTCACACTGCATCCTTTTGGATAGTAGTTAGATGTTGTGGATGCTCATCCTATTTAAGGTATGCCTTAATGTTGTCGTA
The DNA here is from genome assembly GCA_015680685.1 of Gnetum montanum. Classification (NCBI taxonomy): domain Eukaryota; kingdom Viridiplantae; phylum Streptophyta; class Gnetopsida; order Gnetales; family Gnetaceae; genus Gnetum; species Gnetum montanum. Next base: position 602,927 of record MNCI01031885.1, read on the forward strand.
CCACTCTTGTGCATGAGTTGTGCTTGTTGTAGCTATGGATGCAATGTTAGTTATTTTTGTAATAGGCTTAATGCATTTTGCTATTGATGTAGGAAAGACATAAAACATATTAGGTGCAATGCTTAAGGATAATGTGGATAATGTGTTGGTGATGGCATTCTTGTTGTGGGGAATGTGTTGGATATTTGTGATTATAAATTGTTTGAGTAGGTGCTTTGCCAAGTCATAGTAAGGTTATAAGTGTTGTGCTTTGTAAGCATAAACCTCTATAACTTGGTTAACGACTAACTGTGAATCATCTTGGATCACTAGGTTTTGGATTCCTAGGTCACGTGCTACTAAGATACCTCTAAGAAGACCTTCATACACTGCCACATTGTTGGTGTAAGGGAATGCAAAGTGATAAGAGAAGGGTCAAATCTCCTTGGAGGGAAACATGATTATGGCAGCAACACTACCCCCTTGAGAGGTTGAAGCACCATCAAAGTGTAAGATTACCTCAAAGTTGGTAGGCACTTGGATTATATTGCTAACATGCTCATCCAAAAATTCCAGATTTATTGTGCTTGATTGTTTATTGGCAATGCCATAAGTTATGAGACTATTGCTTGACCTTTAGTTGATGCTTGTGCTATGTAGTGCAGGTCAAACTCTGCAGTTATTGCTTTTCACTATGCAATTTGACTACTTTTGTAAATGTTCATGGTGATTTCCCAAAGTACATTGTTTGTAGATGATGTTTACTTAACTACGAAAAAGATAGTGCCTCCACTTCTTAAGTGCGAATACTAAGGCGAGGTAGTTCTTTTCCACATTATTGTATTTTGCTTCATGGGCCAGTAATGCATGGCTTAGGTAGTATACAAGGACCTTTGAGCCATCATCTTTCTTTTGGCAAAGTAGAGAAGTGATGGACACATCAGAGATTGCAAGGTAAACGTAAAATGCTTTATCTCGTTGTGAAGGATAAGCTATGGGAAGTTGAGCCAGCTCCTATTTAAGGTTGTTAAATGCCTCTTGACATTGAGCTATCCACTCAAAGTGGACTCCATTTTTGAGAAAATGTTGCATAGGCTGCAACTTGTCAGTTAGCCACGTGATAAACCTATGAATGAATTATAGTCTACCTTGTAACCCATGTAGCTCCTTAAGGTTAGTTAGCAGTGCTAAGTTTATGATGGCCTTAACCTTATCGGAGCCTACACGTATGCTTAGTTTTGATACTACAAAACCTAGCATGTGACCTATTTTGACACTGAAGAGAAACTTCTTAGGATTCAATCTAAGGTCGTGTCTTAGGCAATGTTTGAGTATGTGGTCTAAGTCATCTGCATGGTTATGTGCCATTTTGGACTTAACTACTATGTTGTTAATGTAGTTGTTAAGCAAATTTAGCAAATAATCATTGAAGATGTACATCATAGCATGTTGATAGGTTATTGCTACGTTCTTTAGTTCGAAAGTCATCATTGTGTAGTAAAATGTACCCCAAGTGGCCATGAAAGTAGTACTGAGCTAGTGCTCTAGGTTGATCCAAATATGGTTATAACTAGAGAACCCATCCATAAAGGACAACAAGGCATGACCAACTGTGGTATTGACCAATTGATCAATACTAGAAAATGAGATATCATCTTTAATGATCACCTTGTTTAGGTCCTAGAAGTCCATGAAAATGTGTATGCTTCTATTTTTCTTAGGTACAATCACAATGTTGGAGACCTAGTCTACATAGTCAACGGCTCGGATGAAACCAACTTTGTAAAGCTTGGTGATTTCATTGTAGATTGCCAACGCCACCTCAGGCCTAACCTTGTGGGCTTTCTGCTTAACTAGTTTTATGTGAGGATTGAGGATTAAATTGTGTTGTACTATGTGAGGATCTAGGCTTGGCATGTCTTCATAAGACCATGCAAATGCCTTAATATTGTCATTAAGGACTTTAGCGATGCTCTGGGTGTGTTGAGGCTCTAACAAGGAACTAAGTTGCAATGTTTTTGCCTCGTCACTAAGTGTTGTTACAAGGACTTCGACTAGGGGATCCTCAGTGATGTCACTTGCCTCTAGATCTAGAGCTTTGACTAGATGGTCTGACAAATCTAGCGGTGCCTCTATAAATGTTACATGTTCATCATAGGCTATGGGCTCAAGCTCTAGGCATTCAGTATTGATGTATCATGAGAGATCACCATGAGGCTTGGTAAGGACCAATGGTGAATGGAGATGCCCACATGTGCTCATGTTGCAATTTTTTCAAGCATCTTGCATAACAACCAAAAAGAACATCAAGTTGCACTTGTCTCAAATGTAGTTAAAATGTATAAAATAAAGAAAGAAATATAATGAGAATTTGCCTAAGTATACATATGTGGAGTTGTAGAAGAAAGTATGCAGGCTAGTTTTGGGCCTCAGCAGGCCACAATTCACTAGTTTAAGGTCATAACATACTGTGGTTTGCCAGTTCAAGGTCATAGGAGACCATGGTTTATGCAAATTGCGTTGATTTAGGCAAGCTTGGGAGTGCTTAGAACATGGAGTTAGGCTAGGCCTTCACTGGGCAATCAAAAAAATTTAGAAAACTTTCCAAGTCTGGGAATCACTAGAAAAAGTGTGAAAATTTTCTAACTTTAGTTGCTATGCTCATCCCTTGTTACACTTGAGCCCCTTGCTATGCTTAGGAAAAACTTGGAAAATTTGCCTAGGTGTGGGATGCTATCTTGGTAGGTAACACATTTAATTACCTTAGGAGGGTATATATGCATGTTTCACCAAGGTCAAATTGTCATTTTCCAAAGTGAAAATGAAAATTTATAGGGCATAGCACAGTTGTAGCAAGGAGTGGAACCAGAGCATAGTGATTAGAGCATGACATCTAGAGTGTGATAGCCAAAGTGTGATAGCCAACATGATGCACTGAAGTGAACGTCAACACCTTGGACTCATCAACATAGACGAGGGAGAGTGAGCACTGTGACATCTACCTCAGGCATGCATGGAGGAATAGAGGGAGTTGCCATCCGCTAGGTACCCTATTACACTCTATCCTTGCACACAATTTTTTGTATCTTGTTTCTCTTACTTTGCCTTGTGCTGGGGATTTTGGGCTTGGGACGGCCTACCTTGGCAGGAACCACCAACGCTGTGGCTGCCATGATTGCTACAGTTAGAGAGAAAGGGTGTGTTTTTGGGTAACGAGGGTTTTGCTTTTGCATTTTTTCTTTTTCCCTTTTATGGGCATGCATTTCATAGGCATGGGTGATTGGGTTCCATGGCTACATGGGGCAAGGGTTTCATTTTTCTTGGTGTTTTGTGGGGCATGGAGGGATTAGCAAAATAAGAGTTTTGTGGCTATAGCCAGGGCAAGGGGGAAAGGAAAAAAATGAGGGCTTTGTGACCACGGCTAAGGTGACCGCAAGGTAGGCATGAGGGGTCATGGGACCCCCCTCTCCTCCCTCCTCTACTTTTTTATTGGCATGTATGGTGGAGAAATTGAGGTTGTGTAGTGGCCCTAGGGCTGATGGAAGGAAGAAGGGGGGTTGCAGGGTGCACGACATCATGGAAGGAAGATTTGTTTTTTGTTTTTAGGGCCTGAGGCTAAGGTAGGATGAATGGCATGGCTGGGGTAGTGGAAACCATGGTGGGGAAGTAAGGGGCAAGGAGAGCCATGATATGCCATGACCATGGCAAGCACCTTAGTGCACGGTGTTAAAGCATAACGAGGTTGGATGGTGTTGTGAAGGGGACACAATGCCTAGGGGGAAGGTGCAACGTGACGGTGGGAGTAGCAATTAGTTTTTTTAATTTTTTGAAATTTTTTTCTGTGGTCATTATGGTGCTACGCTCCACACCATAAGAATTTTTTTTTCATGTTTTAGGGGCTACACTCCATGGAGTGCAGCGAATAGTTAGAAAAAAATTTGTGATTTTGGAGGCTAGGAAGCAGAGTTGACAGTTAGAAAATTTTTTCATCATTTTCTTGGATTACGCTCTTGGGGAGGGATAATCCAAAGTTATAATTTTTTCATGGAGACCACAAGTTACATCACTTAGAGTTAGAAAAAATTTGAAAATTTTACTAGATGCAGTAATAAAATGCCAAATGTAAAAAATGCTAAGTGCTAGAATGCTACATGTAAAACAAAAATGCGACGTGTACGAAAGCTCTGCCAAAATGGTAGACTTGTAAATTGAACATGCCAAACTGCCAAAGTATGCCAACAAAGATAGTGCACAACATGTGAATGTAAAGAAAAATGCTAATGCTATGTTAGTGTTGTACCCTAGTGAGCACTAGGTGTGTTAAATGTGTCTATTAACATCCTATGTCCAAGAAGAACACAGGGGAACCCTAAAGATATAATTTTTGCTAAATCATGTTACTTTATGTTAACTTTGCTAATTTTTCTAAGTGTAATGTAATGTATTTTTGTGCATCCAATGTATACTAATGCTTTTTTTATTGCTTTTGCAGTTATAGGGTATTGTTGAAGCCAATCCTCATCATGCTAGATCTCATTGGCATCCTCTATTGTATGAGTGAGCCCATTTCGAACATGCTTGCACTAGATACACAGTTGGATCAGCAAGTGGTATGGTTCCAACCAAGAGTATGTAAGTTTTTGGAATTCCTGCTTCAACACTTCAGTGTGATGATGTGGTTACATGTAGAAACAAAAGTTGCTAGTGTCATCATGGAGACATTGTTGCTTGGGGCAAACCGAAGCATTCTAAAGTTCATGTTTGATGAGCCCACTACTTGTGATGGTAGAGCAAGAGGTTTGGGCTGAGGCCTTAGGGGCATTATTCCTTTGTCTAGGATTTGGCAGATGCCAGAGTTTAGTTGTTATAGTAAGAGCAACACTCTCTTTATTGCTTGGTGCATGCATACCTTATTTCAAAACCCACTTGGGATGGTGTACTGTGTAGGAGGGTAACTGTCCCTATGATTCTTGCATTATTCATTTGGCTATTGGCTCATACTAAGATGCTAACTACTCATGTTTGTTGCCAAGTTTAGCATTGGTGAGCATGGCCTACATGATGAGGAGGGGGCCTTGAACCTGACCTGCACAACCTTGTAGGAATTTTCAACCTACAAGAGCATTTGTGTGGGGGTGATTGGGTAGATTAGGTTTGACTTGGCATAGTACCCTTGTCAATATCTGAAAACCTATGAGAGGTCTTGGACCCATGGTTGGTTGGATGCAGAGTGGGTGGATGGTGTACCTAGCATTGAGGAGGTGTTGGTTCCACTAGCACCATTGTTCACACCTTTTGTCTTGCATAAGTAATTTATAGTTTTTCTCATGTGCATTTGTTACCTTGCCTTTTTTCATGATGCTAACATTATTTTCCTTACCTATATTATAGTTGTAGTTGCTTTGGGAGAGGTCATAGTGGTAGTTACGAGCCACACTGAGGCCACCTTCATCATGAAGTATGGTGATGTTGAGGGTGCATAGCATTGGTTGTTCCACGAGGCCCCAGCGGAGCTAACCAGTAAGCTTACATGGGTTGGGCTGATGGACCTCTTCTTGGCCCTTAGCCTAGGCATCCTGGTGGCCAAAATGGTTGCTATTATTGATTCCTTCAGTAATAATGCTCATCACTTTGTCACACAAGTATGTGATGTGAGGGTGGTCGTGGACCTCACTAATGACTTCTTTGCAGACCTCTTTGGCCTTTCCTTTAATGGCTTGTTGTTCATTGATAGGACCAATAGAGAGGTGGACCACTGAGGAGATGTTGAGGAGTGGCTAGGAACTTCTTGATCTTGCAAAGGCATACATGTTAAAAACATGCAGGTGCCTGTGGTCTGTGAGCTTTACCCTCTCTTCTATGCCCATGCATTTTTGAAGCTTCTATTCCAAGGAGAAATCCTTAGGGTGGAGTAGGTTCGAGAGATGAGGGACATGCTAGAGGAGCACACAAGGTACAACTAGGCCTCTCACCTTGTCGGTGGCCTGCATGCTGAGATCGTCAAGTTGCACCACAAGCTCTAGGCAAGGTCACACTTGCACTTCACATTCTATGTAGGATGCTTGTGAAGATTTGCAAAGTTTCTGGTTGTTCACAAGCATAGATGATGGGTTGTGCAAGATCATACACAACTTTCAAAGTCACAGATTAAGCACTTGTTTACTATCATGTGAGTGTAGGACTTGCCCAGAGATGATTGGTGAGTCATTTTTTGTAATGACTAAAGGTTCCTTAGGGCGATCTCACTACTTGCATAATAGTGTAGGTGAGCCCCCTTTGGTTGGTACTAGGAATGCAACCAAAGTGGAGTGTTACATTACTGAGATGGTGGGACCATCTAAAATAAAGATTAAGAGGCCATGTCTTGCAGACAAGCCTATGTGAGAGGTCAAAAAGGTGAGCGACAAGAAGATTTTCTTGAAGTTTCGTGACTTGTGCATGGATGTTGTAGGTTAGTAAGAGTTATCAGATGCATTTTTTGCACTTTTATGTGTTTATATTTTTATGTTTTTTATGCCATGCTATGCTATATTATGCTAAATTATTATGCTAAGTGTTAAAATGCTAATATTGACATGTATGTGAATTGTTGGGATTAGGTGAGAGGGCTGCCAAAGCAACGGTAGAAACAATAGTAGAGTAGTTCCATCCTCAAACTGAGGAGGGAGAGGCATAGGAGAAAGAGTTACACAAGGTTGCATAATTCCTCCAATAGTTGGAGGAGGAGGGACTGCTTCATCCTGATGGGGGTGATTTTGACAACCTTTTTGATGGTGTGTAGCTAGGTGATTCCCCTACTCTCACACCTAATGGTTTGCTAGGTATGTACTTTGTGTTGTCATCTATTACTATTCTCTTTCTTCTCTTGCATCTTTAGCTATTTGATTATTGCTAAATATGTTTTTTCATTGCAACCATAGAGATACTTGCTAGTGGTCTAGTGTGCACCTCTACCTATCGCATGGAGCCATGGATAAAGGTGCTTGATAAGTTTACCTTCATGGAAGTTCTGGTTAAGGACATGGTGGACCACCTACAGCAAGTGGATCCCAAGCTTAGTATGGTTTAAATGTTTCTTTTCTTATCTTATTGTATTGATTTAGTGCTTAGTCTATGGCTAATGCTATTTTTCTTGTCACATGCCAACAGGTTCTAAGTTTCACTGGGATTTAAGCAAGGTGGCTAGGGTGGATGTTGTCCCTAAGTTTCTCCCTAAGGTGGAGCAAGTGCTCCACTGCGTGTATGAGGTGATGAGTAAGTACATGCTTTCAAGTGCAAAAGCGTTATGGGTTTGCAAGTGCACTAAAGAGTACCTATGGAAGCGAGTACATGAGTTCCAGGATAGGGTGATGAGTTAGGATGCCAAAATGGAGGACTTGCAGCCTTGTTATGATTTTCCTGTGGCTTGCATATGAGGGGATGGTACCTAGTGAATAACTTAGATTGACTATGCCAGGTACTGGTTGGTAATACAGGGAAAAAATGAGACCACTAGAGAGATCATTGAGTAGAGGTTGTAGATGGACTTGCTAGCCCAAAAACATCAAAATTGGAAAGATTACAGTGCAAAGGTGTATTAGTGGGGGTAGACTCAGAAGAAACACAAGCACCACTATAAGAATGAGTGAAACGCATACCTTAAATGGTACAAGGAGGAGTCCATGAAATGTTGTTGCCATGATATGTTCCTTGAGGTGATTGGTGGGACATGGGCTTATGAGTTGTTCGCTCGTCACATAGTGATGAGTGGGTCTCTGTAGAGGCAGATTACTGTGTCCTCAGGGGAGGTTTTTTCTACCATGTTTTTGATAGAGCCACCCACATGGACTATTGTGGACAAAGGTAAGACCCTTGCGGGTATTAACTTTGGCCAGGAGGATTGGGTGCGGCTATGAGAAGCTAAAATCCTTCAACGCTTGGAAGAGGGCATTGATAGATTACCTCCAAAGACAGATGTGCGACACTCTCAGGTTAGTTGTTTTTTTTATGTTAGTTTTGCATGTTATGCATTCATTGATTGATTTACTATTTTTTGTTGCTTTGAGTAGGTACCTGGTGATACCACAGGCCCCAGCAGAGTGGCAAAGGAAGAGGAAGAGGAGCCTCAACCCTCACTAGACATCACCAGTTAAGCAATCCTGATGTAGCCCTGCTATTGGGAAATTTTGCATTCTTTTTTGCCATTTTTGTTGTTCATTTGTGACATGTATTTATTGATGGATTAATGAAGATGTAATGATAAACTATTTTTTTATGTGGGTTGCATATTATGTAGAGTTTTGCATTCATTTTGCTAAGCATTGCATGCTAATAATGTGGTAATTTGATGCAATTAGGCCCTTTATGGGCCCCCATGCTAGTTTAAGGCCATGGTGGGAGGGCCATTGCTAGTTTAGGGCCATTTCGGGTCACAACGATTAATAGTTTAAGGCCATTTCGAGCCACGACTATTGCTAGTTTAGGGCCATTTCGAGCCACAACGATTAATAGTTTAAGGCCATTTCGAGCCACGACTATTGCTAGTTTATGGTCATTTTAGGCAGCAAATAAAAAGATAATGTGTTGCCAATTCTATGCCTTGGTGGGCCATGGCAATAGGTTTAGGGCATTTTGGGCTGATGCAATGAAAGAAAAAGGGCGTAGTGGGCTGTACGCTAGTTTAAGGCCTTTTTGGGTCATGGTAATGAGAGAAAGGTGCCCAGGTTTAGGCCATGGCGGACCATATATATTTTTTTGTAATTTTGAATTTTTTGATGTTTATGTATTTTAGCATTTTTCAATGCATAAGAAAACTAAAAGAAAATGCATAGGTAAAAGGAATGAATGCATAATAAAATGAATAATGCAAAACAAAAGAAACCATATAAAATGTAACTACTCAAGAAAAAGGCAAATGTGGCATGCAAAGATTAGGAGCCAGTAGGCACCTAGCACATGTTGAACTAAGGGGACACCTTAGTTGTGTAGTTACTTCCTAATCTAGTATGGGTTGGGGGGGGGGGGGGGGGGGGGGGTGCATAGAGCCTAGGTAGCACGAGGCAGTATTCACCTAGACCCTCATCCATGATGCTAAAGGGAAATTCTACCTATAGAGCTTCCTTGGGAATGTCATTGGCTTCTTTTGATTCCTCAGGCGGGTCTGCTAGGTAAGATTGACCCTCATCCTTCATTGGTGACATGTCATCAGGGAACTCTACCTTTGACCCATGTTCTATGTCAAGGTTGTTGATGGTCGGAGGGGTTGCATTATCACCATGTATAATCACTTCTTCACCTTTGTACAAAAGGTGGATTTCTTGGTGGATGGGCAAGGAAACAACCCCTAATTGGGTTAGATAGGGCCTTCCTAGGATCAAGTTGAACCCAAGAATCTCTTCAATGATAATGAATTCAGCTGTTGCAGGGAATTGCTCCCCTACCACGAAAGCTATTGTGTCATCTTCCTTACGACAATGCATGACGCATTAAAGGACTTCAGGCATGTTGTCTTCATGGGTTTGATTTGATCAATGAGACCAAGTTAGTCAATGACTGAGAATGGAATGATGTTAGTTACCACCTCATCGTCAATGTGTACCTTGTGAATCTTGCATTGCCCTACGTAGATTGTTATGAACATTGGCACGGTAATGACCTGACCCTTTTCAAGGTCAATCTTAATTGCTTCATCACAAAATGCTAGAGATGTTGAACCTGACTCTTGTGGTGTAGGGGGAAGCATCACAACATGGATGTCTTGTTCATTTGTTGGGATGTCCTCCTTAATTGAAATAGAGGTTAACATGTGAACTAATGCATCACGGTGAGTAGAGGAGGTCATGACTAAGATGTACAGGCTCAAAGTTATGTTCTTTTGTTTCAGAGCTTATTTCACTTGTGCTAACGCATCTAGGAAATCCTTACCACTATCAGCTACTTTGTTGGCTTTCATCTTCTCCATGCGGCCTAGGAAATAGATCCCTCAAGGAGGAGATTTGGGCTTTTCTTATGTTGCTTGCTTTTGAGCCTTAGTGCTCAATTGTTGATTGCTTGCAGTGCTTATTTCGGATGACATGGCCATGGAAATAGAAGACAAGGGAACAGGCTTAGGCAAACCTAGCTCTAGACATTCCCTAATCATTTTGTTAGTGAAGTGCTCATTGGGCCTCCCAGGCTACCACCTACACTACCTGTTGTTGTATGTAGGATGAGGCCTTGGATGAGCAAGGCCTAATGTAGTCCCCACCACTAGACCCTAAGTACATGAGGAGTCCACATGTTGAGGCATCCTAATAACAAAAGGTGTTTTGGTTGTTATCACTACAACGTGTTACAGGGTCCTAACCACAAAGGGTGTCATGGGCATCCAAGTTGGTGCTCTAATAACAAAAGGGAACCTTGAACTAGTTGAAATCGAGGAGGCCCTAGTGCTGCCAAAGGACACATGAATCACGAATGGCTCTTGTGCTAGTTCTAAGTCACCCTCAATGCTTATTGCATTGATAACATAGCCTACATCACTTGCATTGAGAGGGTCTTCATAGACCTTCACTAATTGATTTTTGAGGCAAATTGGGTTGGTTACATCAAGGACCATTTAGGTTTGGTCAATCATGCATTGTATGTCATCATATAAAGCCAGGTAGTTGATGGTGATGGCAGAACCAATCTAACCTGAAATGTTTAGGGACTAAAGGCTAATTTAGTGTGATTGTTGATGGGTTTCTGAGGAGCTTGCAATAGTGTTCATGACGCTTACAAGCATCCTTAGACATCTACTTATACTAGATGTGCCCAGGATTAAGCAGCTGACCCAAGAGCTCTGATGGCTTGATGGGAAATGGTGTATACTTTGAGTAATCCTTGTGCTCAAAGTTTGGCTTGGGGTAGCTTGCCCCATGGCCATCAATGGTGCAAACTAGTTGGTCATCATAGTGCTAGAGTCAGATGCCTTGTTGCTAGCTAGGGCCTTAGGCACCTTGGTCGTTGGTTTGGCATTATTTAGCTTGGCCTCATTGGCCATCATTACAATAGTTGTGGTTGTCTTTCCCTTTTCCTTGTCTTTCTTTACATGTGCATTTTTGTAGGCCATGTAGGTTGAGTCCTTACTGGCTTTCACCGCATCTTGAATGCTCTTCATTTGAGTAAATTCTTAGCTCAAGGAGTGTAGGGCAAGGTAGTACAACTTCAACTTAATGAAGTTGTTCACTGCACCTTTGAAGATGGCCAACAGGTGGGTTTCTGCGATGGGTTTGCAAATTTTGTTAAGTGCAGCACTCCAATGTTAGATGAATTTCTGCATGGGCTCTAAGTGGACTTGCTTAATTTGCATTAGTTGATCCATGATCGTCTTAGGCTTCAAGTTGTACTTAAAGCGAGTGATGAATTGACTAAGAAATACCTCCAAGGAAGATATGGAGGCCCTAGGAAGTGTGTGGTACCAGTCTGGTGCCTTGCTAGTCAAGGACATGGAAAACACATGGATGATTACATGCAGCCATGCCTGCAATAAAAGGCATTTAGAATGGAAGGTCACTAAGTGGGCATTAGGGTCCCCTTTACCATTGTATTTAGTGAACTCAAGAAGTTGGACTCTAGAAGGTAGGATCAGTGATGGGACCACATGACTAATTGGATCACCCTTGTAAAAGTCCATCACATGGACCATTTTCAAGGAGGTGGCTTTAAGTCACTTAACCTTCTCAATGAGCATTTGAATGAGGTAGAATGCTTGGTTCAAGCTCAAGGCAGGCATAAAGGGCTACATTGGTTGTGTTGCCCATTATGCTACTTGAGTGGCCCATAGCCCTACTGTGGGCTACACGATCATGTGAGATGCCTATTGCATGTGTTGTTGTGCATATTGCTATGCATGTTGTGCCATGGGCATAGGGGCTAGGAACCACCACGTAGTTGTGGCTTGGGCCATTGTAGGGGGTGCCAATAGGACAAGCAGAACATATGATGCTTGAGTTAATGACAATTGGGATATCTACATTGTGTGCACATAAGACTACATGGACATGATGGATGCTAGCAGGAAGGATTGCACAGACTATGTAGACATCATGAAGGGGAGGGTGGTACATGGTCCTGTACCCTAATGCATGTGATGTAAGAAGGTTGGGGTGACAAATGGTCCTGGACCCTGATGTGCACAAACTTGATAACTTGCCACCACATGGGTTGACTTGGGAGCTGACAAAGGAGATGTAACCACCTAATATAAGGTAGATGGTTAGGACTACAGAGGGATGAAACTAGAGGTAGCTTGCAAGAAAGATGTGTAAAAGGGATTGTTGTTCTCTAAATAAGCCTCAAAATCATCCTACCCATCCTATAGGGGTTCCTCATAGTTAGTTACCATGTTGTGCTCATTTGACCCACTTAATTGAATGAGTTGGTCGAGCAACCATCGAAAGCTCTTGATGAGTGGAATGAAATCATTGGGGGAAAGGAAGTACTCCCTCCCATTCCAGTGTATGATTTCATAACCCTAGTTCATGTCCACTTCTTAGTAATCTAGGGATAGACCTACCTAGAATTTTGTGCAAATGAAGTTATATTTTTCATCATCAAGTACCATATGCTTGGGTGGTTGGTTGCATATTCTAAGTGACTACCTCTCTACTAAGGTAGACCCCTAGACCCTAAGAAGATCAATTATGACCTCCTGCTGACCAGGATGATTAAAAATTATGCAAGGTAGAGGTTGAAGGTTGCTTAGGATTCATGATGCTATGCGAAAGATGCAAACGTTGCAGATGTTAAAAAAATGGCTAAGTATAGAAATGCTAAAAAATGACTAAGTATAGAAATGCTAAAAAATGGCTAAGTAAGAAGATGCTGAAAAATACTGAAAAATGGCTAAGCTTGAAAATAGTGTTGAAAAAAAAAACTAACTCTAGTATGCTACACTTGCTATGCTAAGGCTTGCTACACTCTCATGTTGAGAGCCAGCTACATTCTCCTAAGCACACAGAGTTTTGACTAAGTGACAAGGATACGCTTTGGCTTTTTTGTAATAAGGTTCTAAGGGAACCAACAACTGGGTCCAATCTACACCAACTAATTCATAAACAACTCCTACACTGGCCTATGATCCAGCTACTTCCATGATAGGTCCACAGGGGTGTCAGGTCTATGCTAGCTTGAAGCTAGTAACAGAGGTGTAGAAAGCACATGGGACTACCATTGGACATAGAAGGAAATGGCACAACCCTCCTTCTAATGCCAAAAACCTATAGCAATCAAAAGCAGCAGTGGTTGGAATGGTTACGCTAAGGGGTTCGTAGGTATGATATAGCCCTAACCCCACCCCCATTTGAAGGGTTGTCACTAGAGCGAAAAAAATGAAAGCAAAGCACCCGAAACGATGTTGTCAATTGAATGAGGACTTATAGAGTGTTTCAACAAACAACTGTTAGAGGGTTCACATCATGTTTTTGGTGGTACTAGGGTTGATTAAGCTTGAGTGTAGCAGGGTTTTCTAGTGTGAAAACAATGGTGTAAACATGAAAATACATGAAAAATAGTAAAAAAAAATGCAAGTGTGATGCTAAATGCTAGAGAAAATTCTTGAAAATGCAATGGAGTTTGAGAGAGGAAGAATGGAACCACCCCAAATGGAAAGCATAGCAATTGTAGAAGAGAGGTGAGGAGGTACACAATGTATAGATGGGCATAATAGGTATCATAGTCATAGTCTCTAGGGTGTCTGGGCTATCGAATTGATGTCCACTGTGAATTTTGAGCCTACTGGGTTGGCTGCCGTGATGTCCTACAAGTTGTAGTATGTTGTGGTATCCCAAAGTTTTGCCAAGGTGTTAAGTGTGCTCGGGTGCAAGAGTGCTAATGAAAAGATGCTAATTGCTGAATGAAAATGCCCACCAAATGCTTTAAAATGCCAACTACTAAGTGAAATTACCAACCCCTAAAATGTGAAATGTAGGGGTATTTATAGGGTTAGGGTTGATGTGAAGTGCGAATCGGGTGCCACATGGCAAAGGGGGTAGTTGAGGTTACACTGACCCCAATTATGCTCCCATTGGAGCAACTAGTGCTACACTCTAGTCTGCTCCAATGGACCCTAAGAGACTATTAGACTATGACTACGTTGCCAAGACTGCATGTGCTAGAGCTAAAGAGATTGTAATATACCGATAAACAATGCAAAATAGTGTAATTTGGAGGCTATGCTTTGGGACTACGCTTTGCCCTCTTTTGAGTGGGGTCGAGTGTAGGTACAATTGTGGGACATAGGGATGCAAAAGAGATGCAAATTGCTTGTCTTGCTTGCCAGAGAAGTGCTAGAGTTGACATGAATGTTGGTGCTAGGCTCTGGAAGCTTTTGGAGGCTATCTTACATTGCTATGCTAGTTACGCTTTAGAGCATAATCTAATAGTTAGGAAAATTTTGCAAAAAATTGAAATCCAGTGTTGGCTACACTAGCTATGCTCTAGAGCATAGCAGGGAAAGTGAGAGTGTAGCACTGATACTTAGGAAAAATTGGCAAAACTTGCAACCTTCATCTAGGCTATGCTCTAGAGTGTAGTAGGAGGGGTAGCTTCAGGAGTTAGAAAATTTGCGAAAATGCCCCCTCCATGCTGAGCTAGCTTGGCTACTTTTGGCTTGACACTTAGGAAAAATTGGCCACTGAAGTGGATGCTATGCTAGCTATGCTCTAGAGCATAGCAAGGAGAATCAGAGTGTAGCATAACACTTAAAATTTTTTTTGCAAGTATTGTCAACACTTAGAAAACTTTGCAAATTTGATTTTGTGCTACATGCTACACTGACTACGCTTTGGAGCATAGTCTTAGTATTGGAAGCATGGGCCAAAAACTTGGACAAATTTACCATTGAAGTGCTGGGGCCCAAATTTGGTGGTGTTTCACCACTCATCCATTGCAAATGCAAGGAGAAATTCCATCATAATCCTAATGAAGAAATGTTTAACAAATTGCAAGAGTACAAAATAAAAATAGTAGTCCAAAAGAAGTTAGGAAGCGAAAGAAGAAGCTAAGCTCTAAGGATAGAAGTGAAATTGGATTTATAAACACTTGATCTAAAAAATGAACAAAAGACGAGAAGTCTAGGTTCATGCATTCATCCTATCATCATATTACGACAGTTTTTCATGCTTTATTTAGATAAGTTTTTAAACTTGGTTCCACCATTAGCTATAACAACGAATAGATATACTATAGGAAGCAATAATGATTTAAGATAAAGTAGATGCTAACGATGGTGTAGCCCTTGAGAATCCACTTTATGGATCTAGGGATAATTCCCATGGATTAAGAATAGATATTTTTCTAGACCATATGCATATGTTTGCAGGTAACTTAGTGTAACTTGGAAAACTTCATTAAGAGATCAACACTAACCAAAATAGGTGGATAAATAATTGATTTTTTTGTTCTACATGGAGACCTTGACTTTTAAGCCATCGCATGCTTGATCAAGAATGCTAGCTTTCTTGATAAGTAAAGTTAATAGAATGTAATGCAAGTATCATAATGTTAACATGTTCATATTACTAATAGTCTTTTGCTCACTCTCAAAGACTTTTAGGGATAAGAATTAAGGGTGGGGCCATCATGCCTCTACATGAGGAGAGAAAATAGTAAATTTCCATTATGAAGAATTAATTATGTAGTACAAAAAATATATACTTTATCTTAGGTAGTTCCCATGGGCTAGGTCAAGTCAATGATTGACTTGACTAATTGAAACTTTTAAATTGAAGTAAGACTATAGGCTCATTTGCTCCCTACCCTGATTAATCTGATCTGTCCACCTCATAATCCACCCATCTAGATGAATGTTTTTCTATGAGATATTTTTAGGTAAGTGCCCTTACTATGTTGGATACTCTAACTTCAATATTTAAAATGCAATACTCTTTGCCAACTAAAGAAAAAACTCCTAAACCTTGGAGCATGTTACCTAGCCTAGAAGTTGTTGCCTTATCAATCCTAAGATCTAAAACATAAAGATAGGTTATGAAGATAGATACATTTTGGGCTAGGACAAGATATTTTACAATACTTGAAATGTATTTAGATACATTCTTTACTATATACCTCCTTGTCTTTTAGAAGGATCCATAGTTGTTAGTTGTATATGATAGTAGTGCACTCTTGCTTGATTAGAGACTTGTTTCTTCTTAAGGTAGCCATTCCTAAGAAGATTATTGAGGAGTAGGGAGTATCTCATAGGTATCTTGGTATACTAGTCTCTAATCATGTAAGGCTTGCATTGTTGAGTGGAAGAGGAAGTAATTGAAAAATTGTTGCTTTGTCCATTAGAGACAGAAGAAACACCTACAAAAGTCAGTGGCCACTTCTCTTGTTTAGCAACCTTGTTAGCTTTATTATAGATTGACATGAATTATTAGTCATTATGTTGAATGGTTGTTTCTTCAATACATTTGGTGGCTAGGAAAGCATCATTCAGAGAGTGAGGCTTAGGATAAGCCATCCTTTTCTAAATTTAGTTAATCACTACAACTCAAATATGCCTAGCAGATGACATTCCTCTAAACAATTAGGTAGTTTCATTGATTCCACTATTCATCAACAAATAAATTCATCAATGAGCTCATTCAGAGCTTCTTTAATAGCAACAAAAGATATTATGCTTGTGCTTTGAGACATATTGAGCTTGAAGCACTTAATGAAGGGTGTAAGTAGTTTCTTCAAAGAAGTGATAGATCCATATGACATATATCATTTCAAGGCTCTTCTAGAAAAAGAGTTCTGATGAGACATGGTATGTTGAAACTTCATCGATGCATCTTTATCAATGAAACCTTGTCGATGCATCCCCATTGATGCATCTTAGATGTGTCAATGCATATGTATGGATGAAAATGCATTTATGCATTAATAGGAACTACATCTTAGATGTGTTGGTGCAGCCTCATTGATGCATCCTCATATAAATGCATTAATGCATCCCTGTCAACACAATGCATGTATTTGACTATAAATATGCAAGCACCTACCACATATTTTGGCACCTTTTGGTCATTCTAGTAGCTAGACTCGCAATTTTATTGCATGATCTTAGAAAATAATCAATGAGTGCCCATAGTGTGAATTTGAGTTAGTTGTATGATGTCTTATTTGAGTGGCATTGTACCTGGACATATTCCATGAACAAAAATGAGATTGAAATTGATTCATATTCATTATCGTACTTTGGCTTAGAATAGATTTACTTTTAATGCAATTTACTTTCAATTAGTGGAATGAGCATAACTGGTTTTGACCATAAACACATATTTGCTTGGTGATCTTAGTAGCGTTATTGCTTGGTTCACCTAATAGCATAACACTTGGTAATCCCAATAGTGGGTACGTGAGTTTAGGAGGCGTACAAAAAGTTGGGAATGTACACTCATCATCCTTAGACGAGCCTAGAATTTATGTTCTTGCTATTAATTAGATTAAGTAATTAATTTCTATGTTATTGTTAAGGTTAGTTTAAGGCCCCAACAACATCATAATCATATGCCTCACTTTGAACTAGACCACATGTCATAAAGCTACCACTAGCCTAAGTGGAAAGACAACAACCTACGTTTAATGCTTAACAATCTAAATACCACACTAGTTCCATCTAGGGATTGCTTGATGAACGCTTATGATTCGTATGGTTGGGCATAGGGGATACTTGTTGCTAATCATTGGCATCATTTCCAAGAATGGTGTTAGTTATCGAGATTAGTTATATTATAAAATATTGTTGTAAAAGTATTAATGTTTTATCTTTATGAAAATATTAATATTTTAAGCCACATACATTATTGATTGAAAACATGTCTCCTTCATATAGAATTGATAATCCATTACATGATGAGGACACTAGTAAGAAAAATGGTAGGATCTATATTGAAGAGAATTGGAGTGAATTACTAAATGCAAGGATCTCATATGCTCATTGAGACCCTTACTACATTCAAACACTATGCTCAACTGATGTAGAGAACCTTAGAGTAGAAGGAACAAGTTCTAGAACAAGGAGGTCCTTAAGGCCTATGACCTTTTCTAAACCTACAAGAGATAAATCAAGGGACCACAGGGGAAGATATAGGAACCATGACGATTCTCCCAGTTCACCATCTTCCTCTTCCTCTTCAACATCTAGCTCCAATGAAGATGAATGTAGGTATAGAGATAAATCTCCACTAAGGGGTCAAGATGGAGATAGAAATAGAACACAAAGGTAAGATGAAAGACATCAAAGTGAGCATAGATGAGATCATAACTATTAGAAAAATAGAAATAGAAATTATCACCATCACATGTCTGATGAAAATGAACCCTTGTTGGCTACTAAAAGCATGATACAAATTAGGAAGGTAGTTATAATACCTCATAGGCATCAAAGGGAAAGTCACATCAAATGGCTTGATATGAATAACATTTCTAAATTTAAGGGAGGCTATAATTTTGATCCACTACATCATTTGCAAGCATTCCATGATGCCTATGCCTTACAAAATATTGAAAGTAAGTGGAAAAAGCTTAAGCTCTTTCCTAGGACACTAATAGAAGAAGCTAAAAGTTGGTATAGATCATTGGAACCAAATTCAATCCATTGGTGGTTCACAATGCTTGAGCTCTTCAACAAAAAATACGAAACCTATGAGAGAGTGTTGAATCTAAGAAAACAAATCCAAGGGTGGAAGTAAGAAAATCTTGAATCCTTGGATGTAGCCTTGGATAGATACTATTCTCTACTACATAGATGTTCAAGCCATGGTTTTGCTCTTAAAAGGTAGTTTCTTCACATCATAGATGGGCTTCGTAATAAAATAATGGAGATTCTTGGGATCTATGCTCAAGGATGATTACCTGAATTAAGTGCCATTAGATACAAAGGCTAGTTGAATAGGTGAAAAAAGAAGGAGAGCTATGCAAAAGGGAGAGTGTAGAGGAATATAACTAGGATCCAACTCTTCATGAAAAAGAGGTTGCTCTTGATGAGTTGATTTTACATAAAATCTTGCCAATACAAAAGTCTATCACTGAGATTGAAGCAAGGATAGATAAGATGTGGGAGTTGATGAATGAAAAAGTTACAACCAACTTGAAAATCATGGAGGAGAAGGTAAAGCAAAAATAATTTAGTGATCAAAACAAGAAGAGGAAGAAGGACAAGGAAATAGGTAAGAATACTTATCGGCAAAAAGGAAAATTATCTGTGTAGAAGATGTTATAGACTCAAATATAGAGGAGGAGGATGGATGTGACTATTGGTGATCGTTTGGGACCATTAACATTGTGAGCCTCACTGTCTCGTGACCTTGGGAAGTCACGAGATCGAAGGTGTTCTTTAAATAGGGTTTAGGTGCTTGCGGGTCTTTGGCAACACCAAGGCCCAAATACTTCCAAATAGACTTAATAGTTATGAAATGAACTAATCGTGAGTATGTGTTTGTTGTTGTGAATGTTGAAATGGTTGGGTTGTGTATGAAATTGTAATTGGCTATCATAAAAGAAATTCAACTAACTTTTTCAAATATTGTAAGTTGTTGGAGATTCCTATTTTTTCCAATCACTTAGTCTACATGGTCCCTATAGTATGTTACTTGTAACAAATAAAATTTTGCAAAAAAATTTGAGCACAATTCTACCGATCTACTCCTAATTTCTCCCAAAGAGAAAGTTTCAAAAGAAAACTAGAAATACAGCAAGATTCAATGAACTTAGAAAAAAAAAGAAAAGAAAGCAAATTTGTGTGAAATCTAAAATATCTAAGGAAGATAAATTGACACAAGGAAATACTTCATAATAAAGTTATTCCTAACTAAATAACTACAAATTTTTCAAATGTTTTGAGCTCAACAAGCAATTTCAAAAAAAATAATCTTATTATAGGACCAAAAATGTTGTATAAATGACAGAGTATGAGTCTCTATTTTGGCTAGTTAATAGTTTTCAAAGATTGCATTTAGTAGTGCCTTTAGAGAATTTGAAAATTTTAGGATTGAAATACATAGGCAATACACTTTAAAAATAAAGAAGCTATTTCAATCCCATCAAAGTATCAAAGATTTTTCTAGATCCTTTATGCTCAAAATAGGAAATTTCATTAAGACATTACTATTAAACTACTCTTGAGGCTTTTTAACAACATAAACTCTTCTATGACAAACATTAATAGGAGTCTAATATTGTGCAAAAACAAAGCTATAAAGGAAACCTAGAAAAAATCCAAAAATTAAATGCCAAGCACAATACTACCTAAACCATTAGCTAACTAACTAAAACAAAATAGAAAGAAATGAACTCACAGAATTAAAACAAAGTAGTCGAATTGATGTCTTGAGCAAGCCATTCTTTTACAATCTTCAAAGTTGCTTTTTCCAAATTTTTTATTCCTTCCCCTCTTTTTTTTTCAATTCTACAGTTGAAGCCCCTTTTATAGTGACCTTAAGGTATTACAAATATCTAGGAATATTAATTTATAACTACCTTAGAACTTATAACTTCCATAGGAAGTTATTAGAAATTTAAGCTATGATTGCCAAGTGTTTCCTTGATGATGAAGCATTGGTTGGCTACGTCAATGCAACCGTGTCAAGGAAAATGCCTCAATGCATTTGTTTGCAAAAAAGTCAATCTTTTATCCACCACTATGATATCGTGTATATAATGATGTAGATTTGATATCGTATCTCATGATACATTATTTTATAAACGATATTGTGGGATGCATGCCTACCTATAAATATAACACTTTGGCACATGATTTGGAGAATTTTTATTCCACCCTTAGGTAGATTCTTGTAGTTTCATTTTGTAGTTTTAGCAATAGACTGAATGCTCATAGTGTGGTATTTAGTTGTACAAAATATTTATTTGAGTGAAGCGTACTTGGGCATAGTTCATATCTAGAAATAAAGATCAAGATTGATTTTCATCATTGTAGCATCCACTTAGTTTTACTATTTTACTTAGCATAGCTTTTACTATTTTATTAGTTTAATCATTTACATTTTCAAGTACTTTACTTTCTTATTCATTAGTAAAGTGGAATGAGTATGATTGGTTTTGAGCACTTTAGTGTAATTGTTTGATATTCTTAGTAGTGTTATTGCTTGGTTCACCCAATAGCATAACGCTTGGTAACCTAGTAGTGTCATAGCACTTGGGCATACAATCTAGAGAAGTTTTATTCCACGCTTAGGTAGATTCTTATAGTTTCATTTCATAGTTTTAGCAATAGAGTGAATGCCTACAGTGTGGTATTGAGCAGTTGCATGAAAGTTTTATTTGAGTGAAGTGTACTTTGGTATAGTTCATGTCTGAAAACAAAGATCAAGATTGATTTTCATCATTGCAACATCCACTTAGTTTTACTATTTTACTTAGCATAGCTTTTATTGTTTTATTAATTTAATCATTTACATTTCTAAGTACTTTACTTTCTTGTTCATTAGTAAAGTGAAATGAGTACGATTGGTTTCAAGCATTTAAGTGTAATTGTTTGGTAATCCTAGTAGTGTTATTGCTTGGTTTGTCCACTAGCATAATTCTTGGTAACCTAGTAATGATTACATGAGCCTAAGACATGTATGGTAGGCCAAGACCAGATGCTCATTGCTCTAGGATAGAGTAGATTTACATTACCACCATTATTTAGATTTAGGATTAATTCATTCTCAATTATGTTTATCACTAGGAGTAATCAAGGATAAAAAACATCAATTATCATATGCTTCACTTTGGACTAAATCATATGTGACAAAACTACCACTAGTTCAAGTGGGAAGACAACATCCTATAATCAATGCTTAACAGTCTAGATACAACAACTAGTCCCATCCATGGAATTTGATCAAAGTGTGCATGAATGCTTGTGATTCATATGGTTGGGTGTAGGAGTACCCACCTCTCATCATTGGTGCCATTGCTAAGGATGGTGCTAGTTATCTAGATTAGTTATATCATAAATGATCACTATAAAAGTGTTAACAATTTATCTTTTAGAAAATATTAATATTTTAAGTCATACACATATCAAATAAAATCATGTCTTCTTCACATAGGATCAAGAGTGCATCACATGATGAAAATACTCATAGGAGAAATGATAGGATATATACTAAAGAAAATTGTAGTGAACAACCTCAAGCAGAGGTTTCATATGCTGATTTCAACCCTTACTACATGCAAGAACTATGTTTAGTTGGTGTAGATAATCCTAGAGGAGATGGAATAAGTCCTAGAACAAGGAGGGCCTCAAGGCCTAGGACCTCCTCCAAACCTAGAAGAGATCAATCAAGGGACCATAGGGGGAAATATAGGAGCCATGGCAATTCTACTAGTTTTCCATCTTCCTCTTGCTCTTCAACATCTAGTTCTAATGAAGATGAATGTAGGTATAGAAATAGATATACACTGAGTCAAGATGATGATAGAAATAGAAATAGAAGAGATCATCAAAGGTAGTATAGATGATATCATCATAATTAGACAAATAGAAATAGAAATTATCACCATGACATGTTTAATGATGATGAACCCTTCTATTAGGAGCATGATGTAGATAACAGAGGCAGTTAGAATACCCCATAGGCATCAAAGGAAAAGTTGCATCAAAAGGCTTGATGTGGCTGACATCCCTAAATTTTAGGAGGATATAACTCTAATCTACAACATTACTTACAAGCCTTCCATGATGCTTGTGCCTTGAAAAACATCGAGAGAGTGGAAAAAGCTTAAGCTCTTTCTTAGGACACTAGTTGATGAAGCTAAAAGTTGGTATAGATCATTGGAACCAGATTCAATCCATCAATGGTCCACAATGTTTGAACTCTTCAGTGAAAAATACCAAACCTATGCAAGAGTGTCCAATCTAAGGAAACAAATCCAAGGATGGATGTAAGAAAAACATGAATCATTAGATGTGGCCTTGCATAGATACTATTCACTACTACATAGATGTCCAAGCCATGATTTCTCTCAAAAAGAGTAGTTTTTCCACATCATCGATGGACTTTGTAACCAAACAAGAGAGACCCATGGGATTTATGCCCAAGGTTGGTTGCCTAAATTGAAAGCCCATCAGATACAAAGGCTAATTAAGTGGCTAGCAAAAAAAGGAGAGTTATGTAAACTAACAAATGTAGAGGAATATAACTATGATCCAACTCTTCAAAAGAAGGGGTTCCATATCTATGATGAAGAAAAAGAGGTAGCTCGTGACGAGGTGATTTCACAACAAATCCTACCAATACGAAAGTTTATGATTAATCTTAAAGCAAAGATAGACAAGATTTGGGAGTTGATGGATGACAAAGCTACAACTTGTGTGAAAACCATAGAGGAGAGAATAATTCAACAAGAATATAGTGAGTAGAGTAAGAAGAAGAAAAGAATAAAGAAACAAGTAGGAACACTTATTAACAAAAAGGAAAAACAACTGTAGGAGAAGAGGCTATAAACTTAACCACAACTTAGGATGATGGATGTTACATCTGCGTATATGACAATCCAAAGGGCTATTGCCCAGTCATGCTACATCTACATGAGTATTGGGCTCTTTCTTTTAATCCCAAGTTCATACAAAAGCAAATGCCTAGGAAATTACCTTACTCACAAGGTAATTATAGATAGTCCTACAATCAATCATACTATCGTAGTGGGACTTTTTACTAGCCTCAACACTACTATCAAACATAGTGGCAAAACCCATAGTCATGGGGGAGGCCATCATCTAACTAACACTACCCTTACTACCAACCAAACTCGTACGAATATTATGTTCAACTACCTATTTCTCCAAATGGTTCTACTTCCTCTACCTCAAATCACTACTATCACTCTCCTAAATATCATCAACCCACAACATCCCCTATGAGATCACCATCTCAAACCTCCTATTCTTCGTGACATCCTCACCATATGTCACCACCAAAAACATAGGAAGGATTGACATCACAACATCAACCAAAGAATGCCACTTGTGCTGTGAACACACATGTAAATGATAATTCTAGTAGATCTAAACCATAGTATCAAAAACATCCTTTCTTTAGGATAGTTTCCACACATGAGCACAAAACATGTAGACCTGGTAGCTCATCAAAACTAGCACAAGGACAACCTAGTGCAACACCCTTCCTCACCAAAACAGTGCATTCCAATCCTACATAAGAGCCAACACCCATTACCACTTCAGTGTAAAACAGAATAGATAAACCTATCATTTTGGAGAGAGAGGTAATTCCATGCATTACTACTGAAATCAAAGGGTGCAATCATGGAGCGACACTTCAAAATGTCAATATAGTTATTATTCCAGTCCACAACAGTAATAATAAA
This sequence comes from Gnetum montanum, assembly GCA_015680685.1. Lineage (NCBI taxonomy): Eukaryota > Viridiplantae > Streptophyta > Gnetopsida > Gnetales > Gnetaceae > Gnetum > Gnetum montanum. The sequence goes on from MNCI01031885.1 coordinate 627,230, forward strand.
TAACCAGTGTGTGCAACCAAAAGAGCGGAGGCCACCAAACCAAAAGACACCTAGTGGCCACTAACTAAGAATCAACAACTATCTAACACATGCAAGGAAATATCTAAAACAATTACTAATTTCCAATCTAAGAAGATGATTCCAACTAAGGGTCCAAAAATGAAACAATTTGCGCATACACCAAAGGGAAAAGAAAAGAGGGACTTAAATTATCATAACTCCACTACCATTAAAATTATATGGGATAATAATCAAAAAGTTACATTACTAAAGATGGTTGGTGAACCACCTATAGTGTATAACCTAGGATATTTAGGGAGCATTTTTCAAACACTCACCCATGAATTCAATCATGGGAAAGATACTTTACTTTGATTTTGGAATTAATAAGTGATTTTTCCATTTTTTTTGTTTTACAATTCTTTTCATTTTTCATATTCTTTAATCTTTTCCCATTCTTTTATACTTTTCCATTTATTTAATTTTTCATATTCTTTTACATTTTCATTCTTTTAGCATTTGTCATTCTTTATACATTTTCACAATTTTTTACTATCGTCAGCATTTATTTCATACTTTTTTAAAACCATTTGTAAATAATTTTGATTTTTAATAAAACACATTCAAATAAAGGCAAGATGTAGTCCAATGATGAATCGTAAATTGGTTGCATTGACTTAGCCTCGTCAATGCATGATTTGATGCATTGACGTGGCCCCATTGATGTAGTGTCTGTTCTTGCCTATAAATACATGCTTACCCATCATGTTCATTGTAGTCTTTTATAATAGTTGTAGTGGAGCTCTTGCAATTTTATCATTTAAAAGTTAGAATATTTTTTCTAAGTGCCTATAGTAGGAGTCAAGAGTGTACGAATCTTTATTCAAGCACTATTATACCTGAGCATAGCAGTGTGTGTTACAATAAAGATGAGCTTTTTGATCAACCTTGCAGCACTTTGAAATATATTAATTATTTATTTATGCATTTAATGTTTTATGCAATATCCTTTAATGCTTTAAGTAATTAAGCTAAATTAAGCTATATTAAATAGCAATTAACCAATCACATAAGTATGACCAGTTTGAGCATATGCTTGGCACTTGGTAATCCCAGTAACACTTAATGTTTGGTAACCTAGTAGCATTAAACATGTTCAAGATGTGTACGACAAGTGGAAATGGATACTTATGCTAGGATTAGTTAGGTGTAGCTAGTTAGATTAGATTAGCAATTTAATCATCCTAATTTTATTCATTATTCTTTACCCTTAGGTAACTTAAAAAAAACATAAAAATGATGAAAATCATATGCCTTAGTTGCACATAACTATACCTTGGCATTTCATAAGTGTAATTAGGAAGACAACGATTGCAATGGTGAGTTTCACTTCCTAGAGACTAGTGTGCTTAGAAGGTTATAAGTTGATGGAATTTGACCAGCTCACGTGTGAACACTTAGTGATTCATATGGTTGGGTATAGGGTCTACTTGTGTTCATCATTAGTGTCATTGTTAGGGACTTGTAGTTTAATACATGCGCTATCTAGTAAATATTATTTAGGAGTGTTGGATTAAACCCTAAGGTCATAATCATTCAAAAAAATAAATACATAATAATTAATAAAAACTATACTACAAGCACACTGAGAAATTATTTCTAATAAAAATGTCTTCTTTTTCTCGCAGGCATGATGATTCTAAGTGCGAAATTAACGGAATGATTGCAAAACAAGTCAAAGATTCGGTCAAAGCAAGGTGCTACGCTACGTAGCATAGCATAGCGTAGTGAAGATGAAGCAGAACAGCCCAACTTGCCAAATGATTCTGATAAGAAAGTTGCACTCGGAAAACACTCCAGCCTCCAAAACAGGTTACCTTGTTTAGCACCAAGCCTTGAGCAAATTTTCTTGCTAGAAGATGGTGGATTGAACGAAAAGGCAGGATACATTGGCTGCTACGCTACATAGCATAGCATAGTGTAGCAACAATGTAAAAGCAAAAAAGGCATTTCAAACATAATTTCAGCAAGTTCAAAGGCTTTCCGACACAAAGGACAAAAGTTGTAGTTGTTAGCATAACTACAGACAAATGTTTTCAGCTTCAGCATAAGTTCCAGACAAAGCCAATGGCTACGCTATGCTACGCTACGCTGTGTAGCACAGTGTAGCAAGCAGTCACTTATGTTACACAGCATGAGTAACGCAACACTGGTACGGAAACATCAAGATGTTTTTTGGATAGTTCTAGTACTTGTAAACATCAATCTTCCTTATTCTGGCATCTCCTGGGCAGAATCAACAATTCCACTCCATCTTGCACACCCCTTGCTTAGCTCCCAAAAAACATTGTTCTTACTCTTGACCCTGCTCATAAGATCAAGGAAGACGTAGTCCTAGAGCATAAGCTCCATTTTTGTTTGCATTATTAGCACACTGATCTCGACACATATAGTCCCAGAGGCATAATCACAGTGTAGCAAAGTTTGCAACCAACATTACACACCTACATAGTATGGGCATGCCAGCATCTCATGGGATCCAAGACATGTGGCATCCAGGCCTCATTTCTTGGTTGCTCCTAGCCCTATAAATACCTCTACAAACAATGCTCAAAGGGTTGGCTTTTTAGTTCAAAGAGTTGGCATTTTTGTATTAACAAGAGTGGTTGGCTTGTTGGCTTTTCGCATTGGCTAGTTGGCTTCTTGATTGGCTTCTTGGCAAATAGAGTTGACTTCTTACTGTAGTTGGCTTTTAAGTTAGCCTACAGAAAGCATAGTTGGCATTTTCCTTGAGCATTCTACTTACCCTTGAGTTCTCTGTGTGTCTCCAGTGTTTCATGACATGTTGTATACCTTTCAAACAAGGTAAAGAATCGAATTTGTGACCTTGGGGTAGTGCACTTTCTTACCTAAGTTTTTTTTGCTATTACTTTACTATTATCATTGTTTTGCACTATTTTCTCCATTTTGCATTTATTGATCATAGATCTACCTCATGTGTCTCCCTTTCAAAGCAACATTCACATAAGGTTAAGATACACTGACTAAGTCCCTATCTGATCGATAAGATCGTTCAAGGTGCCCCGTTTACATATTTCTCTAGCACGACCCTCGCACGGATCTGGGGTTAAACTGTTCACCCAGAAACCTCTCAGTGTTCTAGCCATTAACATTTTTGATCACTACAGTTTTTGGCACTAGAAGGACCTTTTGGTACCTTTTCCATGTTCCACGGGTAGTCCTACACACTCTCTGTACCCCATCATGCACTATCGTAAATGTGACACCCTTTTGTGGTTGTTTACGCATCGTGTGATGTAGATTGGTCACGATGATAGTTCCTTTGGAATCCGGTAGGATGAAAAGTCTCCGATCTCCTCTTGATTTCCATGTTTCTTAGTTTGTGATTCTCCCTTTTTCAATATGAAAGATGATTCCAACAACTGTTGTTTCCACCTCAAGCCTTGAGGCTCCTTTCTCAGCTCAAAGCACCATGGGTGCTGAGCGACGACCTAGCCCAGTGATGGTGCTATGTTAATCTCTTAGGATTCAACACTTGTCACTCAATTTCTTAGCACAAGACACAGAGTGTTACGACTTTATCTATGCAAAGATCCAGGCAGATTTGCCCCTGGATCATCAAGAAGTAGAGCACAAGCGTAGTTACGAGTTCCTTTATCGGAATGGGAGGAAGTTTGTCCCTAACCCCAATGTTGCCATCTCCCTTACGGAGACGTATCAGTGGATCTTCGATCAGCTACTATGAGGCACTAGGCCTAGGGAGCAGGACACAACATCCCATTGCGATGAAGTGTTCCAGGATGGGCAGGAAGATCTAGACTCCCAATTTGAGGGGGTGGCCAAACTTGCCCTATGACCATCCCTTCTACCATAGCCTTCAAGTCAAACCCCCTTTTCACAATGGCTCCTTTTGTGATCACCACAAATCTGCCTCAATCTACACTTTCATCAACAATGGGTAGCCATCTTGCACCCACAGCGTATTAGCAAGCGCTTCCCTCAATTTCATACCCAAGCACTTTCCCCCCTCATTTTGTCCCATCCTCATACTAGGCACCAGTTACGCCTACGTTGCCCTACATACATACCGTGTCTACTTCACAGTTGCCTAGAGCCTCTGCTCCTATCTCATCATTTGCATCTGTTCCACAATTAGCGGCAGGTCCAGCCCCAACCACATGGTGAACCCCAGCCACTTTTCTCCCCACTTCGTAGCTCCACCAAATGTCACAACACCCTTACCAACAAACATACCAAGTCCCATAGGTATTGCAACCAAGTGTGGGACTATGGCCTATTCCATCGATCATGCAAATGACCAACCCCACAGCATCACCACCAGCCACTGCCCTAGCAGCATAACCCACTGGGTGGTGGACCACACCAGTAGCACCCTTCGCAAGGGCAGCCCTAATGGCCCCCCTGTGAGCCAAGCCACTGCCCTCGCTACACCACAAATGATGGTTACCCCATCAACCCCACAATTGTCTGTGTTGTCTCCAGGTTTGGATCAAGCATTTCAACTTATCCAAACCCTTATTGAAGAGGTTAGGCGCCTCAAAGTTGCCGATTCTGATATGGTGCAGATCATGGATTTCTACTATGACAACCCTATCAGCTCGACAGTCCCTATGCTTACATTGCCCCCTGGGATGCTGCTTCCCCAATTTACAAAATATAACAGGGAGGACGACCCTAATTCACATATGGTTGCATTCAAATCTGAATCTAAGTTGCTGCAACAATGGATGCAGACCATCATTCACGTCTTTGCTATGTCTCTGACAGGAAAAGCTTTAGATTGGTACCGTGCACTCCCGTGCGCCTCCATCTCAACACTGGAAGAGCTGCTGACCCAGTTCATGACCTGCTTCAAGCATAACTTGAAGCCCAAAGTCACACTGGATCAGTTAATGGGAGTTAATCAGGACCCACTAGAGTTGGTGCAGAGGTTTATACAGTGGTGGAGTGCCACCTTGAACGAGATCTGCAAGCCTATCATGGAGGCCCACTTGTTGGCCATCTTCAAGGGGGCAGTGAACGATTTCATCAAGTCCAAACTATATTACCTAGTCCTACGCTCTCTTAGTTAAGCTTTTGCACAGACAAAAAGCATTCAAGACATGGTCGAAGCCAGTAGGGATCCAGCCTATGTTGCATATAAAAATGCACATGCTAAAAAGGACAAAGAGAAGGGTAAGGCCGCAATAGCCACAGTGGCCACTATGGTGAATGAGGCCAAGCCCAACAACAATAAGAAAGCAGCCATGAAACCAACTAACCCCATGCCTAGCCCAAGCAACGCTATCCAACCCTCCACGTCAGCACTCGAAGCATCCACCCTGCCTAAATCCAACTTCGAGCATAAAGATCGTTCAAAGTACACCCCGCTACCTGTCAAACCTTCAGAACTTCTGAAGCAATTACAAGGGGTGGGGTACATTCAACACAAGCGGATGTCAGAAGAAGTGACCAAATGACATCAGCGGTACTACAAACTTCTTAGGAACCCCTCCTTGGCTTTGCCCAATGAGCCCCCAATTCTTAAGAACTTCAGGCTAGAGCGATTTTGTGACTACCACCAACTTTCTGGTCATGACATGGATTATTGTTTGGCCTTAAAAGATGATATTCAATGGATAATTGATCAGGGGAAGTTGGTCCTGGATGAAAGCAACCCTGTCCACCTTGAAAATCAACACATGCATGTTTACAAAGACCCCCTTAACATTAATGACGCAGGGTACATCATCAACACCATTGGCATAGATGATAATCCAGAACCGTCACAACAACCATTTGTGGTTCATATACCTCAATGTAACATAGCAACACTAACAATAGCAAAAAAGATACTATAGCAACCATTTATCCTTAAAGTCCCTCCTCAGACATCTGCCCCTACACCTTCTGTAATCAAAACTACACCACCGCCCACACTAACCTCACAAACACCATTCATCATTAGGGGGAAAACCACTCAACTGCCCCCATCCCACATAAAATGGAATCATAGCCTTCTCATTCAAGGAAATGGGAAGAGCATTTGATAGGTGAAGCAGCTATGGAATGTACCCCCAAGGTCCTTCTGAGCCTACTCCCTCAGCCTCTACATCTACGCCCACCTTGTCACCAAACGTTAACGTCGCTACACACGCACGGTCATCGCCACCTTGTCTAAAACGGTCTAATTCCAAACCTGAAACTGCTCCTCCTTGGGAAATTCATCTTCTAGGATGAATAGAGGAAGAGAAGGGCAGTAAACAACAAGAAGGTGGACATGACCTCCTAAGCACTCTTACTCAAGTAAAACAGGCTCTAAAACAAAAGAATACAACGTTGAGCCTGGACAACCTAGTAATGACTTCCACCACACACCGTGAAGCTTTAGTTCACATGTTAATGTCCATATCAATTGACAAGAACATGCTAGAAGAGGAGAAAGCAATCCATTTGGTCATGCTTCCTTCTACACCTAAAGAACCGCAACCATCCCAATTGAAATTCTATGATGAGTCCATTAACGAAGACCCTAAAAAGGGTTAGGTGATGATAGCACCCCTATTAATCACAATTCGGGTTGGCCAACATAAGATCTGAAGAGTACAAATTGATGAAGAGGCTGCTACAAATGTCATCCTGTTCCCCATAGTGGACAAACTGGGTTTGGTAGACCAAATCAAACCCACGACAACGTCATGTATGAAGTCATTCAATGAGGTGTGGGTAGTGGTGAAAGGCATTGTCCACATTGACTTTGTGGCAGGGGACCTGTTCCCCACAAACACAACATTTATCATGGTGGAAGAGATGCCCAGGTTTAACCTGATCTTGGGGAGGTCACGGTTAGCCAAACTCAGGGCCATCTCTTCACCCATACATCAAAAAATCCATCTACCTTACGTAGGCAGGGAGGTGGTGATCCATAGTGAAAAGGTGACAACCTAGGCAATAAATAACGTAGATATGGAGCAAGGTTCGGAGGTCATAACCTCTGAGAATGAGGTACCTATTTCTATCGATACTAACTATTTGACAAAAGAGCCAGCCCAACATGCCAGATCAGAAAATGAAACTGCGTGGGCCAAGTTTCTTTTTCAAGTGGTAGACGACGATGTAGAATAATACTGCAATAAAGCCTCTCGACCTTACGTGTCGCAAAACCCACGATGGGTTAGAAAGAAGTTGCGAGGATGATCGTTACTCATGTAGCATAACAACTCCACTGCTCCTTACCCAATTAACACCCATTATGAATTTATTCCTTGTTTGCTTCACATTTACTCATTTACGCTAAGTGTCTAACTTATCCTTTAAACTGTTCACATATCCTCCGTTTGCATTACGCCACAGCCTGCTAAGGCCTAAAACTGGCAAAATTTTCCTTTATCATCATTGCCATGGCCCAAAATGGCCTAAAACTACACATGGCCTAAAATAGCCTAAAACTAGTGATGGCCCAAAATGGCCTAAAACTAGCAATGGCCTAAAACTAGCGATGGCCTGAAACGGCCTTAAACTATCGTTACGGCCCGAAATGGCCTAAAACTAAAACGAGATGTTCATAACGAATTCAATTCATAAATAAAAATAGAACAAAATAAAACAAAAATAAATACAACATATAACACATGAGCAAAATAGATCTCTTCATATTCCAATCTTTCTTTCATAAATTAACAATGTTTGGAACAATTTTTTTTTCAAATAAAAGGGTCAGTTGCTACGCTACAACCCTTCACCCGTTTCACCATCTCCTGCTTTAGTAGGCCCCATGCTTTCACTTGGATCCTACACCATAAAATAATAGATTAGTTAGCTAAAGCTGCAATAAAGAATTCAATAAAATAATTTGTCACTATGTCAAAGGATGATTGACCTAAGAAGACCCCATGTCTATTTCAGGGGGTATCCAATCTAGGCCTACCGCTAGGCATTGTAAGATCTCCTCTTCCATGATGTCAACCCAATTCTTGTCATCCAAATCAGGGCTTGCAGCAACTTTCTCCTTCTCTATAGATGTCCATCTTGGAGGTCCAGGAGAAAAGGCAGTAGTGGTGGTCTCACCCGCAGGAAAGGTCACTTCCCTTTCAGGGAACTCACTCACTATCACTTATTGCATGAACCTATCGTAAGCCTCAGAAGCACCAATAATATCAAGGAATACCTCATGAGTATGTAACTTGACTGAGGCATCCCTGTATTGGTTACGATAGGTGGCATGTTCTAGCTTATACATATGCTTATGATTTTTCTACGTCTACCCCCATTCGTAAACCTTAGCGATGTAAGCTTTCTAGTCTTGTTTCTTCTGGCTAACAGGTCCATCTACATGCACTGCTCTATTATTTCACGAGTGGCCTCATTCTTGCACTGCACGGCCATCCAGCACCTTGCGTAGTCAATGAAGGTCATGCACCAACTACCATCATTGGTATCTTGGGCAACAAGAATCCATTCCTGGAACGGAGATCTCCTACCTCAGTAGTTAGGTTGGCCTTCTCCTTCTCAAGCTTCTGGACCCATTTCCAGAGGTGTTCATTCATGCACCTACATTCCCATAAGGAGCATGCTGAGTACAAAGCACATTGGCTTGCCTCATCATATACACGACGAGGTACTTCGGTCACCTCTGGTGGAAATGCAGGCACAACATCGACCTTAACCATCCTCTTAGGATCCCACTTGAGATGACAAGCTACCAACCACATATAAAAAAATACATTAGTCACAGAGGAATAATAAATGCAATAACAATGTAGAGTCTAGCCTAGCATTTTAGCTTACCCACTTCCGAGTCGACCTACCTTACATAGTTAATCATGTTATTGACTACCCCTTCCATGAAAGTAAATTTATCAGGGGTTTCAGTACATGGTCGCAAGTAGATTGAGGATGGGCTGGGGGTATCAACAGTGGTATCAACTACATAGTAAAATGTGTTAGTTAAAATGGAGAGAACCATAATAGGGCTGATGAAAATAATAAATGACAATGTAAAGCTCCTACCCAGAAAATCCTCAGGGATGATAACAGGGGGGGTCACCCATCGACACATTGTCAAATATGTGATCAAACTCACCAGCATCCAAATGGAGCCCATCTCCTTCTAGCTAATCCAATAACGTAGCAGCATCCTTGATGCTCATGCACCCCTTCAGCATTGAGCTACTCTCTGCAAAAGAATCATTAGCAGGGGCCTCATCCTAGTTGCTAGGAACCTCTTTGTCATTGGCTGGGCCCTTTTCTTTGTCGACAAGGGCCTCCTCCTCCTCCTCTTCATCGATGGAGACCTCCTCCTTACCATCTAAGGCCCCTTCCTCATCATCAAGGGCCTTCTCCTTCACAGCCAGGGCCTCCTCATTTCTACCGATCGTCCCTATTGTTGGGGCCACCACCTCTTCTCCCTCTTCTTCTTCCTCTTCCTCCACTGATAAAACATAGTCGCAGTCAATACAATATACTAACTTGAAGCATATGCTATGCTATGCTACGCTACCTAGCGTAACACAACATAGCCAGTGTTAGCCAAAAAATAAATAAAAAAAAATACAAAAAAAGAAGTAAATACTCATCAATGGGAGGCTGCACTCTACAAAGCTTAAACTGTAGTTTCTTCCCCCTCTCTTTGTTAGTATGGGGGGTCTCCTCGGCAGGGTAGGATCTCTTGTGTTGTAGCTTACTCATCATCATCCTTACAATAAGGCATTCCCCCCTTTTCACACTACCAGTGGTGATGGGGGTGCCTCTCCCATGTTGTCCTTGGCCCGAAATTTGCATGCCACTCGATCCTTGGTCGTCATCGAAAATGATTCCCCGATAACTTTCGCGGGATCCTGAGATCGGGTGGTGTGGAAGACCTGGAAAATCCATGGTTTGGAGATCTCACTACAATCTTGTAGTACCCAGACCTCATTCTCAAAAACTACCAAGAATTTCACAAAATGTCAAAGGCAAGCTATGAAAAAGGCATGGTGCACATTGGAATGGGATTAAAGCTTTCCACAAAGCTTGACCATTTTAGCCTGCATGCCTTTGTAAAGGTGCTTGGCCCAATTGTAACGGGTCCCTTCTTCCATGAAATCCCTCATTATCTGAGCCTGCTCAATCCCAATGATTTTCCTTAGGATAGCAGCTTGGGGAAGGCACAAGCACGAAAGATAGGGTAAAACATTTTGGCCACCCATAGCTTGGCTTTCTCCATATAAATCCCCTTTTGGCCCTTAGCAGCCCCTAGCCACTCCTCAATGCCCTCCTAATTGTGTGTATCTTTTTTGGATTTTTCTCCCACGGGGAGACCATCAAAGGGAACACCAAAAAGATCCGTGAAAAATTGATCATTGACATCAAGCACAACATGCACACCATGAATACGTGTGCAGAAGTAGTCTACTTTTCTGGAGAAGGAGTTGGCTAGGGAAAGCATCTTAGCAGGTGGGACACTCAGGTAAACCGCAAAAAATAAGTCCCTAAGCCTAGCCTCCTGAAGGTTTTGGACAAGCATGGTTGGAGCCCCATTGCAGAGCTAGCATTGGGTCTCCTCCACCTCCCCGTACTTAAAGAAGAGGTTGGTCTCGTAATGCCCGGAGAAAATTACAGTCACCTCCTGAGCTTTCTTTGCTACTAAAATGATTCAAAAAAATAAAAATAAAAGGGAAAAATGGTTAGAAAAATGAAAAAATTACTCAAGCATTTAGTAGTGAATTTACACTCTAGTGTACCAGATTTCAATGACATTGGAAATGGTGGGAGATCCACCAATACGTCTTCGACAGTGAGCAGCCTAAGGGATGCCCATTCTCTATCCAACTAGCTAGCTTCCTTACATTTCCCATAAAATTGGGAATACCAAGTCGAATAGGATTTGAACTCACCCCTGAATTGCCCTATCACATCAGCACACACATTCCTAGTGGAGGAAAACTCCTATAGGGCCATCTGTGCCAACACCAAGGCATTCGTATCACTGTGAAGACCACTCTTGTCAATGAAAAACCTGGTAACACAAAAAAAATGATGAACATGTATACTGTTAATACATGTGTCTAGTGTAGCATGGATTACACGACGAAATACCTTTGTAGAACTCACCCGTCGGCATAGTAAACAGTTCTAGGTGGGTTCTGAAAATGATTCCCGTGTGGTGGGCAACAAACAAGGTATTGTATAAGTGGTAACACTTATACTCAGGCACCTCCCAAATCCAACTTAAGTGTCTTAGGCTTTTTGAACTCTAGTTGGAACCTTTTGCCTGCTTGCCCCCGATTGACCCATCAGTCAAAAATTTCAGAATACCCCGATTTGCCCCAGGCAATAGGGTTTCTATGATTTTGACTGCTATCTCCATCGATAAGTATGACAAGAAAATCATACTAAAATGCTGGAGGAGGAACTATAGGAAGTCCCGTGCACCCTCCCAGAACCAAACCGCCTACTGCTCCACACATGCATGAGGAGGAGGGACATTGGCCATTGGTTCGCTTAGGCAGCACAGGACTCCTACGATTTCTAGGACAATCAAAATGGGTTTCAACATAACCCTGCACCAACAAAGAACTAAACGTTAGCACTATGAACAAGCAAAGTTACATGTAGCGTAGCATAACCATCTCATTACATATAGCGTAGTATGGCATTCCCATTGCATGTAGCGTAGCAAGATTTCACAGTCACAAATATATATATAACAAAAAATGCATGCAAAAAAACAACAAAGCAAGTTTTGTAGCGTAGCAGGGTCATCAAATCGCACATAATGCAATAGCCCCTAGATAACGCGTAATGTAGCAAATGAACAAGAACAAGCAGATGTACAATAATGCAATGACGAAATCAACGCATTACTATGACAAGTGGGGAAATATGGAAAACTTAGAAAATTTGGCAACATAACAGTATTGTAGACTTAACAATATTACAATATGACAAGCCTACTAAGCCTTTCAATGTACCAACATACCGTAGTAAAAACACTACAAAGTGCAGACAAGAAAGACTTTACTGCGCTATAGTTGTCCCAACCATAATTTGGTTATACAAAATAACTCATGTTGTACTCCATTAAATACGTGTCTCATTTGTCAAATCATGCAGAGTGCCAAAACCCTCTTGAAGGCGGCATGCTACGCTAGCCATGCGCTAAGCTGCGCAGGCTCGTCCAAACCCCCACAACAAGGCAGTCACAACAATGGTGGCCATGGCGATACTGCATGCGAGGTGTAGCGTAACATCCGTATAGCTGCTATGCTCAACTAGCAACAGTGATAGCGTAGCAACCAAAATAGCAACCAAAACAATGGCAAAAAACAAAAATTTCAACAATAATGATTGTAGAAGTTTGAACAATAAAGGCAATGTAATAGCTTACTGAGCGGATGGAGTCTTCTCCCACACTGCAACGCATGCCTGAGTTAGGTGCCCCAAAGTGCCCTTGACTTCATCCACTTTAGCAAGCCCTCGGTGCTTATGTTCACCTTTAGGTTCCATTGCTTCCCTTACAAATGTTGTCGGCTACTATGCTATGTTGTTTCACTTTCTCTAGGCACAATCGCACTACGCTCTAGACATGGGCTCTGCGCTTTGACAACAAAAATGACAAGTTCACCAGGGGTAAACCCCTATTTATAGCCAACACAATGAAAAGAACTTGCCATTTTCACACCCCAAGTAATGTGGGATGCCCCATGTAGCGTAGTACTGGTGTGTCATAAATATGCAATAGCGTAGCATTCCTATTTGCAAATAGGTGGGCCCAACTGAGAATCTCACCTCACCTTAAAATAGAAACATACGTGTACGAAGCGTGCATACCATGGTCCGCAAAGACCTTAAACTAGCAATTTTACCTAAAAATACACCACGATCCACAAAGACCTTAAACTAGTAACTTCATCTAAAAACCTGTTCATGGTCCGCAAAGACCTTAAACTAGCAACGTCATTCAAAAACCTATGCACCATGGTCTGCAAAGACCTTAAACTAGTAACATGCTATGAAGCCTACCTATTAACAGTTTGAAAAGACCTTAAACTAGTAACCTTACCCATCAACCTATTAGCGGTCCACCACGACCTTAAACTAGCATACTTAGCATTAATTGCATGTTCGAATCTACTTACAGTCCACCTAGACCTTAAACTGGTAATCTGTGAATGTAGCCAAATGTTTGAAAATCATTGAATGTTTCATTATATTTACTATTATGCGCCATAGCTTCAACTAGGTATCACTTGACTAAGATTCTTCTTATTGTGGTAGGTTGAACAAGATGGCCATGCAATGTGATCTACACTCACTATTGACTTTAACAGGTCCTCATGGAAAACTTGCAAGATACCCAAACTTAGAGTCGATAGACTGGAATGTATCAACTGATAACATTGTAGCATCCTTGGAAATGTCCCTAGATTTTCCTGAACACTTGGTCCAAGCCTTAGACTTAAAGTCTGGGGATGTAATTGAGGACCCTCTCATCGAAGCACCGATAATGACATCCAGAGGGGAAATACAAACACTAAAACTAAGTTCCCTCCTAGATGAACAAATGCAAAAAGATGTATCCAGAGTCCTTCAAGACAACATTAAAGTATTCGCATGGTCTTACAACGACATGTCGAGATTAGACCCACGGCTAATACAACATAACATTATATTGGACCCATGTGTCAAACCGGTTAAACAAAAGGCTTGAAAGGTTAAGCCAGAAATTGCACTAGCTATGCATGATTAAATCACTAAGCTATACCAAGCAGGTTTCATTTGGGTTGTCGATTACTTGGAATGGGTGTCAAACATTGTTGTAGTCTCTAAGAAAATGGGAGGGATACAAATCTGTATAGACTTCCAGGATCTGAACAAGGCAACAATTAAAGACGACTTCCCACTACCAAGTATCAACTAGCTTATTGACACTATGGCTGGGCATGCTTTACTATCTTTCATGGATGGGTTCTCCGGTTCAATCAAATTCACATAAATCCAAAGCATCAGTTGACAACTACATTCATGACCCCTTAGGGTACCTTTTGTTACACTATGATGTCCTTTGGTCTAAAGAACTCCAGAGCAACCTACCAACGAGCCATGACCTACATATTCAGTGACTACCACCTAGAGAGACTAAACGATTACATGGATGAAATAGCAGTCAAGTCTAAGATAACTATTGATCATCCCATTGATCTAGATGTAGTTCTGAAGCATTGTCATAGGCATGACCTATGCCTTAATCCAAAGAAGTGTGTTTTCGGTGTAAAAATTGGGTGCATGCTAGGGTTTGTAGTATCGGAGGCTAGGATACGAGTGGACCCTGACAAAGTTAAGGCCATCATTAACCTAGCACCCCCTACTAACCTTAATAAATTACGTGGGTTGCAAGGTAGAATGCAGTTCATCCAGAGGTTTATAGCAAGGTTAACTAACAAGTTACACCCCATGCAACACTTACTAAAGAAGGGGGTTAACTTTGAATGGACAACACAATGCTAGCAAGCCTTCGATGACTTGAAGAAAGAGCTTTTACACCTCCCAACTGTTTACCCACCACAGAGGGATAAGCCTTTCTACATCTACCTTTCTACTTCAAACACGTCTATCGTGATGCTGTTATGCCAAAAAAGAGAGGACGGCTCTGAAACCCCATTCTATTACTTGAGCCATACATTGATAGCAACAAAGTGGAAAGGAATTGTCTCACTTTAATGTTCACACTAAAAAAGTGGAGACACTACCTGTTCCACAATCAAGTGAACATCATATGAAAAAGCAACATACTTTAGGCTATCACGAACAACTTGTTTGAAAGTAGCATGATAGCCCAATGGAAGGCAATAATAGTGGAATTCGATTTACATTATGTGGCCCAATCATCAACGAAAGACCAAGCGATAGCCACGCAGCTTGCAACCTCACCCGTTGACAATCGAGCAACCATAGAACCCAAATTCCCTAATGAACATGTTAGTAGTGTCAATCTTGTACCATCGCATTTTGAAGCAACTTTACATTTCGATGGTGCCTCAACCACACGAGGTGGTAGTCCTACCACCATCATTTCATTCCCCTCGGGAGACATGCAACCCTTCGCTTACCGCTTCACATTCCTTTGTACGAACAATGTAGCTGAGTACAAGGGACTCCTCAGTGGCCTCTTAGTAGCCCAATAATTAAAAATTCAACATTTGGCGGTTCAAGGTGACTCCCAGCTTGTCATCAATCAGATCATTGAGGTCTACACCTGTAAGGCTTTGCATTTACAACCCTACTGTGATTTGGCTAAAAACTTGTTACAGCAGTTCACTAAAATAGACATACAGCATGTGCCACGCAATGAGAACACAGTAGCTGATGCCTTAGCTACATTAGCATTAAATGTGCCATCACATCTATTCGTGATGCTACCTACTTCGATAACAGAGTGCACAGAACCTATCATCCAAGTAGTACATGTAACCTCCGTGAGTGCTGCCAACACCCAAGAGTGGTACACTAACGTGAAAGCCTACCTGCAACATGGTGAACCCCCACACGGCTTGACACCCACCCAAAGGGATGCAATCCGAAAGCGAGCACGGCACTATGTCCTAGTAGGAGATAATACCTTGTGTAAACGCTTCTTTGATGGAATCCTGTTAACTTGCTTTGGTGGCAAGGAGGCACAAAAAATAGTTAGCGAAGTCCATGAGGGACTATGTGGAGGGCACATAGCTCCCATGGCTATGGCAGCTAAGATTAGACATCTAGGGTATTACTAGCCTTGCATAGAAAATGATTGTTTTGCTAAAGTCAAGACATGTGACATGTGCCAACGTCATGCAAACCTTATGCACATGTCACCTATCGAGTTACACCCTACAAAAATCACGTGGCCATTCCAACAATGGGGACTAGATATCATAGGACCCATTACACCTAAGTCTTCTGTAGGACATAGCTTCATCATTACTACCACCAAGTACTTTATGAAGTGGGAAGAAGCTATCCCCCTTAGGAAGACTACATCTCAGTAGGTTTGCCACTTCATCTTGGATAACATTGTAACAAGGTTTGGTCTTCCCATGACTATTGTAATTGATAACGGGCCATAGTTTAGTAGTGCAGAAACCAAAACCTTTTGTAACAACCTTGGCATTAATCAATCTTTCTTGTCACCATATTACTTGTAGGCAAATGGTCAGGTAAAAGCTACAAACAAAGCCATCATCAACTTGCTCAAAAGAATGCTTAGAAGCAGAAAGAGGCGATGGCACGAGCAAATCATCTATGTGCTTTGGGCCTACCATACAACGTGTAACATAGCTACAGGTAAGATCCCCTACAGCCTATTCTACGGATCTGAAGTAGTGTTACCTCTTGAATTGCAGGTACCATCACTGCAGATGATCCTTTCAAGCATCATAAATGAAGCCCAGAACAACGAGTCAAGGATTATTGATCTCGACTCCCTAAAGGAAGATCATGCACAAACACTGGGTCACATCAAATGGTATCAAGATAAGAAGTGACAAAATCATCATCCAGACCTACATCAAAAATCGATTAAGAAAGTGGACCTAGTTCTCAAAGCTGTGCGTAAACATGTGGACAAGTTTTTAGCAAATTGGGAAGGTCCATTCGTAGTCACAAGAGCCTACAAGAATGGAGCCTTCAAGTTGGCAGAAATGGATGCCAGAGAGTTTGCAAATCCTGTAAACCACCTATACTTGAAGTTGTACTTTATCTGATGCAGAAGCAAGGTAAGCGCCATAGTCTGCTATGACTATAAACTAACAACCGTAGTCTGCCATGACTATAAACTAGCATAGACAATCTTCCATGACTATAAACTGGCACAGATAGTCCACCATGACTATAAACTAGCACAAAACATTTGCTATGATGTTAAACTAGCACAGACGGTTCGCTACAACCTTAAAATGGCTCATCCACCATCCACAATGATGATAAACTAGCACAACAATTCTCTAGGACCTTAAACTAGCACAACGGTCTGCTAGGACCTTAAACCAGTACATCGAATGGTCTACCAGGACCTTAAAATGGGTTCTTGGCACAACATTCCTAGCTCACAATCCACGATAATTCAAACAAGTGAGCGTGCACAGTGCCGATGTAGGGTGGAGCATTGCAGTTCCAGAACGTAGTTCACAATGGTAAGAAAGAACCCTTTGGAATGAATGCAATGCCACTACCCCTGGCATCTTGCTGATCCTCTAGAGATGTCATCTAACATCTTGCTGACCTTCCAGAGCTACCGCTACCATGGCTCATTGCCCTTGCAGTAGCTTCCATTTTTAGCACCTGCCGCTGGAGCCCCAGCACTATTGTGGCCCAGCCACAAATTTGCTACCCTCCAACCCTCGCCATCACCTGAGCCCAAAAGATGTTTAGCTGTTAGGCCTCTCATCTTACAGCTGAATTGCATGATGTTTTCCTTGGGCAAGGACTCCTAAGCACTCACATTGTCGCAACTCCTAGCCCCCTCGACACCGATCCCTTCAACCTGCCACTACCAGAGCCACTGCCAGCCTTCCTACTTTAGACATCACTTACCTCAGCAATAGTGCTTGTCACTTCAGTGATGTCTAAATCAAGTAAGACCTTTGCCTAATTGCATTTCATGGTCACATTTCTCTAATCTGCTTTCTGTTGCGTTTGCAGGGTACGAGCTAAGATGGCGTTGATCATAGATGCATTTTTCCAAGAGGATAGGACACCACATCGTTCTGAGATGACCACTCTAGCTAGCTTAGCTACTTGGGAGTGCACATCCTGCCTCTTCCCTTTTACCTTCATCATCTTGTTTCTCAAACCCGTAGTTTCCCTTTTCACACCCCTTTTACAAGCCTTTTTGATGCGTGTAAAGCCCTCCCATATGCTCAACCAAAAAGTCCATGACATGCATAACATAACTCACTACATGGAAGCATTTGTAGGCAGCTCAAAGCCCCACATGGGTGTAACACAACTCATCCCAGGGAGAAAACACCTATCCTACAACAATAAGGTTGTTTGCAAATGAATATGGCTGAACAACAAAAGAAAAGCGCAAAAGCATAACACAAAAAAAGGGAGAAAAAGAGCATGTGCCTAAAGCAAATGCCACACCAGCTATTTCACAATGACCCTCTCCAAGCATTTCGATGAGAGGTTAGAAGCCAGTAAAAGAAAAGATGTTCACACAGGAAAACTCCCTCACAAGCACTCGAATGAGGGACCCCGCTAAGCTCCATATTTACCTTTCCCTGAACTTGTTCCCTCAAGTCTATTCTTTTCCCTTTCCCCTGCACAACTATCCTGTTACTCCCAAGCACAACAAAGCGACTTCTCAACAACCACCAGAGAGTGATGTTGGTGACTTGTCCTTCTTGGTGTTTCATATTCTTTGTCGATGTATATCGGGTGAATCCTCCAGATGTCGACAAAGAAGGGCCTGTGAAACACCATAAAATTTCAAGATCCTCATGCCTCACTAGGATCTTAGAATTTGGGCAAGGACTTCCACAAGTGCAGTGTCATGACAGTTCGGTAGGAAAATGTAGGCATTGAGATTAGACTATCCAATCCGGCAAGTTTTCTATCTCCAGAGCTAACAAGCCCGATGGACTCTCTGGCCTGCCCACTTGGAAAATTCACTTAGCTGATAGTCTACTCAGAAACTATGCTAGGAGTTTCTAAAAGTTCTTGGGATAAGTAAAGAAGTTTGAAAAGTTTTCTAGTGAAGAAGTTTGCTGCGCTATGCTATGCATCATAGCAAGCCTCAAAAGATAGTTGCTCAAGCATCTAAGTGTGAATTGATGGAATGATTGCAAAACAAGTTGAAGATTTAGTCAATGTAAGGTGCTACGCTATGCTATGCTACATAGCATAGCAAAGATGAAGCAGAATGGCCCAACTTGCCAAATGATTTCAATAAGAAAGTTGCACTTGGCAAACACTCTGGCCTCAAAAATCGGTTGCCTTGTTTAGCACTAAACCTTAAGCAAAGTTTCTTACTAGAAGATGGCAGATTGAATGAAAAGGCAGGATATGTCGGCTGCTATGCTGTGCTATGCTACATAGTGTAGCAACAATGTAAAAGTAGCAAAGGCATTTCAAACATAAGTTCAGAAAGTTCAAAGGCTTCCCGACACAAAGGAAAAAAGTTGTAGTTGTTAGCATAACTACAAACAAATGTTTTCAGCTTTATCATAAGTTCCAGATGAAGCCAGTGGCTACGCTATGCTATGCTACATAGTGTAGCATAGCGTAGCAAGTAGTCACTTATGTTCCATAGCATGAGTAACACAACACTGGTACAAAAGCATCAAGACATCTTCGAGTAGTTCTAGAACTTGTAGACGTCAATCTTCCTCATTCTGGCATCTCCTTGGTAGAATCAGAAATTCCACTCCATCTTGCACATCCCCTAGTTAGCTCCCAAAAAACATTGTTCCTATGCTTGACCTTGCTCGTAAGAGCAGGGAAGACGTAGTCCTGGAGTGTAAGCTCCATTTCTGTTTGCATTGTTAGCACACTGATCTCGGCACATACAGTCCTAGAGGCATAATCATAGCATAGCCAAGTTCTTAACCAGCATTGCACACCTACATGGTATGTGCAACTTAGCATCTCATGGGTTCACTTTTTAGTTCAAAGAGTTGGCATTTTTGTATTAACAAGAGCGGGTGGCTTGTTGGCTTTTCACATTGGCTGGTTGGCTTCTTGATTGGCTTCTTAGTAAACAAAGTTGGCTTCTTACTGTAGTTGGCTTTTAAGTTGGCCTCCAGAAAGCATAGTTGGCATTTTCCTTAAGAATTCTAGTCACCCTTGAGTTCTCTGTGTGTCTCCAGCATTGCATGACCTATTGTATAGCTTTCAAACAAGGCAAAGAATTGAATTCATGACCTTGGGGCAGTGCACTTTCTCACCTGAGTTTGTTTTGCTATTTCTTTACTATTATAGTTGTTTTGCACTATTTTCTCCATTCTGCATTTATTGATCATCAATCTACCTTGCATGTCTCACTTTCGAAATGATTTTCACATAAGGTTAAGATACACCGACTAAGTCCCTGTCTGATCAACAAGACTGTTCAAGGTGCCCCATTTCCATTTTTCTCCAGCACGGTCCTCGCATGGATTCGAGGTTAAAATATTTAGCTGGCAACCTCTCGGTGTTCCAGCCATCAACATTTTTGGTTGCTACACACCCGAACATACCTAATGCCTTAGCAAAACTTTGGGACACCACCTTTGCATACCGCAACATACCATAGCCCATAGGACACCATGGTAGCCAACCTAGTAGGCTCAAACTTGATGATGGATGTTAGTTTCATAGCTCGAACACCCTAGAGACTGTGACTATGCTACCTACTACGTCCATCTTTACATCGTGTACCTCCTCACCTCTTGTAATTGCTATGCTTCCCCCCACCCATTTAGGGCATTTCCATTCTTCCTCTCTCAAACTCCATTGCATTTTTAAGGATTTTATTTGGCATTTAGCATTGCACTCGTAATTTTTCACTATTTTGCATGCATTTTCACATTTGCACCACCGTTTTCGCATTGAAAAACCTTACTATGCTTAGACTTAGTTGGCCCCAGTACCACCAAAAACATTGTGCAAACCCTCTAGCACTTGTTCATTGAAACACTTTGTAAGTCCCAGTTTGATCGACAAGACCTTCTTAGGTACTTTGTCTTTGTTTCTCCCATCTAGAAATGACCTTTCAAATGGGGGCGGGGTAAGGGTTGTACCATAGCCATGGACCCCTCATCATGACCATTCTAACCACTAATATTTTCGATCACTATAGTTTTCTAGTGCTAGAAAAGGAGGGTCATGCCATTTCCTTCTACATTTGGTGGTAGTCCCATGTGCTCTCTACACCTTTGTTAATAGCTTTCAGCTAGCATAGACTTAACACCCTTGTGGACCTACCATGATAGTAGCTAGATCATAGGCTAGTGTAGGAGTTATCTACGAGTCAATTGGTGTACACTTGACCCAGTTGTTGGTTCACTTGAAACCTTGTTGGATGAAAGCCAAAGTGTACCTTTGGCATTTAGCCAAAGCTCTATGTGCTCAGAAGAGCGTAGCTGGCTCTCAATGTGAGAATGTCACAAGCCTTAGTGTAGTGAGCATAGCACACTAGAGTTATTTTTTCCTTTAGCAATGTTTTCAGTCTTAGCCATTTTTTTCAACATTTTTTAACACATTCTTACTTAGCCATTTTTCAACATTTCTATACTTAGCTATTTTTAGCATTTGCAAATTTTGCAACATTTTCATCTTTTGTGTAGCATCATGAATCCCAAGCAACCCTCAACCTCTACCCTAAGTGTGGTTGTTGTTCAACTTGGCCAGTGGAAGGTCACAATTGATCTTCCTAGGGCCAAGGGATCCACTTTGGTGAAGAGGCAATTGCTCAGAATATGCAACCAGCAACCCAAGTACATGGTACTCGATGATGATAAATATAACTTCCTTTGCGTGAAACTCCAGGTGGGTCTATCTCTAGACCACTAAGAAATGGATACCAAATGAGGTTATAAAATCATACACTAGGATAGGAGGGAGTACTTCTTTACTTCTAATGATTTCATTCCACTCATTAAGACCTTTCAGTGATTACTTGACTAACTCGTTCGATTGAGTGGATCAAATGAGCATGACGCAACAACCAATTATAAGGAGTCCCTGCAAGATGGGCAGGATGAGTTTGAGGCTTGTTTAGAGAACAAGGATCCCTTTTATGCCTCCTTCCAGTAGGCTACCTCTAGTCTCATCCCTTCATAGTCCCAACCATCCACTTTTTATTAGGTTGTTACATCGCCCTTGTCATCCCCTGGTCAACCCCTGTGGTGGCAAGTTATCAAGTACACACGCATTAGGGTGTAGAACTATTTGTCACCCCAACCTTCATACATCACATGCATCAAGGTGCAGGACCATCTTCCACTCTCCCCTTCGTGACATCTACATAGTCTTCATAGTCCTTCTTGCTACCATCTGTGATGCTAACACAGCCTTATGTGCACACTATGCAGATGTCCCAACCTCCATCAGCTTAGGTCTCATACATTCCACCTATTTCATTAGCACCCCCTACAATGGTGCAAGCCACAACTGTATGGTGGGCCCTAGCCTCTATGCCCATGGTGCAACACACACAACAATATGTACAATAGCACATGCAACTAGCATCTCATGTGGTTGCGTAGCTTGCAATGGGGCCATGGGCCACTCAAGTGGCATAGCGGGTGGCACAACTAGTGCAACCCACTACGCCCATCCCAAGCTTGGACCAAGCATTCTAGCTCATCTAGACACTCACCAAGGAGGTTAAGTAGCTTAAAGCCTCCTCCTCCAAAATAGTCCATGTGATGGACTTTTACCAAGATGACCTGATCAGTCTTGTGGTTCCATCACTGACCCTACCTCCTTGAGTCCAAGTTCCCCAACTCACTAAGTACAATGGTGAAGGGGATCCTAATGCCCATCTAGTGATCTTCCATTTTGAATGCCTTTTATTGCAAGCATGACCACATGCAATCATCTGTGTGTTCACCATGTCCTTGATTAACAAGGCACTAGATTGGTTCCATGCACTCCCCAAGGCCTCCATATCTTCCTTGGAGGAATTACTCAATCAATTTGTCACTCACTTCAAGTATAAATTAAAGCTTAAGGTGACCCTAGCTTAATTAATGCAAATCAAATAGGGCCATTTAGAGCTGGTACAAAAATTCATTTAGCGTTAGAGTGCTACACTCAATGAAATTCATAGCTCATCGCGAAAATCCACTTACTGGTCATTTTCAAAGGTGCAATGAATGACTTTATCAAGTCAAAGCTATAATTTCTTGCCCCACACCCCCTGAGCCAAGAGTTTGCTCAAATGAAGAGCAATCAGGATGTGTTAGAGGCTAGTAAGAACCTAGCCTACATGGCCTACAAAAGTGCACATGCAAAGAAAGATAAGAAAAAGGGCAAGGCAACCACAATTGTTACAATAATGGCCAATGAGGCCAAGCTAAGCAACACCAAACCAACAGCCAAGGCACCCAGGGCCATGGTCAACAATAGGAAATTTGGCTCTGGTCCTACGGAAATCAACTAGTCCACACCATTGGCGACCATGGGGCAAGTTGTCCTAAGGCCAAACTTTGAGTGCAAGGATCACTCAAAGTACACATAATTTTCTATCAAGCCATTAGAGTTCTTGGGTCAACTGCTTAATGCTAGGTGCATCTAGTATAAGCAGATGTTTGAGGATGCCCGTAAGCACCATGATCACTATTGTGAGCTTCTCAGAAACCCATCAGTAGTCATGCAAAAATTTGAGCACAAGGATTGCTCATAGTACACATCATTGTCTATCAAGCCAATAGAGTTCTTAGGTCAACTGCTTAACACTAGGCATATCTAGTATAAGCAAATGTCTAAGGATGCCCACAAGCATCATTATCACTACTATGAGCTTCTCAGAAACCCATCAGTAGTTGTGCCAAACTTTGAGCGCAAGGATCACTCAAAGTACACATCATTGTCTATCAAGCCATTAGATCTCTTGGGTGAGCTGCTTAACATTAGGCACATCTAGTATAAGCAAATGTCTGAGGATGCCTACAAGCACCATGATTGCTACTACGAGCTTCTCAAAAACCCATCAGTAGCTATGCCAAATGAACCTCCAATCCCTATACATTTTAGGTTAGACCAATTCTACCATTATCATCAACTACTCAGCCATAACACATACTTCTGCATGGCCCTACAGGATGACATCCAATGCATGATTGACCAAGGCCAACTAGTCCTCGATGTAACCAACCCAATTCACCTAAAAAATTAATCAATGAATGTCTACAAAGACCCTCTCAACACAAGTGGCATAGGCTACATTATCACTGCCATCAGCGTTGATGATGACTCAGAACCAGCACAAGAACCATTCATGGTTTGCGTGCCCTCTAGTAACACTTGGGCCTCCTCGATGTCAACTAGTTCAAGGTTCCCTTTTGTCATTAGAGCATCACCTTGGGCACCCATGACACCCTTTGTGGTCAAAGCCTCGCAATACATTGTGGTGATAGCAACCTAGACATCCTTTGTCATTAGGATGCCTTAACATGAAGATTCTTTGCCTAATTAGAGTTTGTTGATGGGGACTATGTCAGGTCCTACTCATGCAAGGCATCATCCCACATACAACAATAAGTAGTCTAGGTGGTAACCCAGGAGGCCCAACAAGTGCCTCACTAACAAAATGATTAGGGAATGCTTAGCGTTAGGTCTGCCTACGCTCATCTTCTTGTCTTCTATCCCCATGGCCATGTCGACCGAAATAGCCATCGTAAGCAACCAATAATCGAGCATTGAGGCTCAAAAGCAGGCAAACCAAGCCAGGCCCAAATCTCCTCCTCGAGAGATCTATCTCATGGATCGCATGAAGGAGATGAAGTCCAACAATGCAACTAACAATGGTAAGGATTTTCTAGATGCGTTGGCATAAGTCAAATAGGCTTTGAAACAAAAAAAACATAACCTTAAGCCTATACGACTTGGTCATGACCTTGTCTGCTCACTGTAAAGCACTAGTTTGCATGTTGACCTCCATCCTTGTCAAGGAGTACATCCTAGTAGATGAACACACTATCCATGCTATGATGCTTCCCCCTACACCATAGGGATTGATCTCAACATCTCTAGCATTTCACGATAAGGTGATTAAGATTGATCTTGAAAAGGATTAGGTCATCACTGGGCCAATATTCATAATAATCCACATAGGGCAATGTAAGATTCGTAGGGTGCACATTGATGATGAGGTGGCAACTAACATAATCCCATTCCTAGTCTTCGACCAACTCAATCTTGCTGACCAAATCAAACCCATGAAGACAACATGCTTAAAGTCCTTTAATAGGTCATACATTGTCATAAGGGGAATGGTCATGATAGCTTTCATGGTAAGGGAGTAGTTCCCCATAATAGGTAAATTCATTGTCATTGAGAAGATTCCCAGGTTCAACCTGATCCTGAGAAGGCCCTAGCTAGGCCAATTATAGGTTGTCTCCTCACCCATACACTAAGAAATCCACCTTCCATATGAATGTGGATAAGTAATTATACATGGTGACAATGCAACTCCTCCAACCATCAATAACCTTAACACAAAACAAATGTCAGAGGTAGAGTTCCTTGATGACACATTGCCTATGAAGGATGAGGTTCAATCTTGTCCAGTAGACCCTCCTGAGGAACCAAAAGAGGCCAATGACCTCCCTAAGGAAGCTCTATGGGCAAAGCTACCCTTTAGCATCATGGAAGAAGGTCTAGGCAAATATTTCCTCATGCTGCCTAGGCCCTACACATCCCCTAACCCACATTGAGATAGGAAGCAACTACATGACTAAGGCACCCCCTTAGTTCAACATGTGCTAGGTAACTATTTGTCCCTAATTTTTGCATGCCTTGTTTTTCTTTTGCTTTCACATTTACATTTTTCATGGTTACTTGCATTTTACATCATTTTCTTTACTATGCATTCATTCCTTCTGTCTATGCATTTCTATTTAGCTTTCTTATGCATTAAAAAAATGCTAAAATACATAAAAATCACAAAATCCAAAATTTCAAAAAATTCATATGGCCCACCATGGCCTAAAACTGGCCATCATGGCCTAAAATTGACCACCTTTTTCACATTTCCATGGCTTGAAAAGGCCTTAAACTAGCATATGGCCCACCATGACTTGAAACTGGCAATCCTTTATCTTCTTATTCGTGGCTTTAAATGGCCTTAAAAATAGCAATCATTGCGGCCCAAAATAGCCTTAAACTATGCAATATTCATGATCCAAAATGGCCTTAAACTATGCAACAGCCCTCCCACCATGGCCTTAAACTAGCATGGGGCCCACAAGAGGCCTAATCACATTAATCAATTGCATCACTAGCATGCAATAGTTAGCACGATAAATGCAAAACTTTACATAATATGTAATGCACATAGCAAAGATAGCTTATCATTAATCCATCAACAAAAGACATGGCATCACTGTGTAGCAAAAATGGTCAAAAATGAAAAATTGTCCAATACCAGGGCTACATCAAGACTGCTCAATCAATGGTGTTCATTGGGGGTTAAGGCTCCTCTTCCTCTTGCTTTGTCAATCTATTGGGGCTTGCAACATTGCTTGGTGCCTACTCAAAGCAACACAATATAATGAATCAATTAGCAAATGCACAATATGCAAAGCTAACATAAAAGCACAAAACAAAACAAAAAACTAACTTGAGAGGGTCTTGTATCCATCTTTGGAGGTAATTTATCAAGTCCCTCCTTCAAGCGTTGGAGGATTTTAGCCTCTGATAGCCACGTCCAATCCTCCTAGCCAAAGTCAATACTCGTAAGGGTCTTGCCTTTGTCCATGGTGGTCCATGCAGGTGACTCCATTAAAAATGTAGCAAAGGAAGCCTTCCCTAAAGGCACAGTAATCTACCTGTCTAGAGATCCACTAACCAGTATGTGATGAGCGAACAACTCATAAGCTCATGTCCCACCAATCGCCTCGAGGAACATGTCACAACAATAGTGTTCGACAAACTCCTCCTTATACCATTTAAGGTACGTGTCTCACTTATTCTTGTAGTAGTGCTTGTGGTTCTTCTAAGTCCACCCCCACTGATACACCTTTGTGCTATAATCCTTCCAATCTTGATTTTTTATGGCAAGAAAATCCATCTACAACCTTTGCTCGATGATCTCTCTGGTGGCCTCGTTCTTGCCCTGTATTGCTGACCAGTAGTTGGCATAGTTAATCTTAGATGTCCACTAGGTACTATCCCCTTATGCATGAGCTGTAAGGAAGTCATAATAGGACTAAAAGTCCCCCATATTGGCATCTTGGTTCATCATCCTATCCTAGAGCTCATGTACCTACTCCCATAGGTACTCATTAGTGCGCCTACAAACCCATAGTGCTTTTGCACTTGAAAGCGCACACTTACTCACTACCTCATACATGTGGAGGGGCATTGGCTTCATCTCAAGGAGAAACTCAAGGATGGCATCCATCCTAGCCACCCTACTTA
Source organism: Gnetum montanum (assembly GCA_015680685.1). Taxonomy (NCBI): domain Eukaryota; kingdom Viridiplantae; phylum Streptophyta; class Gnetopsida; order Gnetales; family Gnetaceae; genus Gnetum; species Gnetum montanum. The sequence goes on from MNCI01031885.1 coordinate 654,338, forward strand.
GATCCCAGCAAATCTTAGAACCTATTGGCATACAAGCAGCAAAATAGCCTTAGCCATAGACTAAGTGTCAAATCAACAAAGAAAAATAAGCAAAGAAATATAGCAACCATACTGAGCTTGATATCTACTTACTATAGGCAATCCACCATGTCCTCAACTAGACCTTCCATGAAGGTGAACTTGTCGAGTGCCTCTACCCATGGCTCCATGTGGAAGGTAGAGGTGGATGCTAGACCACTGGTAGGTACCTCTGTGGCTATAATTTAATAACACATTTAGCAATAGTCAAGTAGCCAGATACACCTACCTAGTAAACCCTTAGGTGTAAGAGCAGGAGGATCACCTAGCTGCACATCATCAATGAGGCTATCAAAACCATCCCCATTAGGGTGAAGTAGTCCCTCCTCCTCTAACTATTGGAGGACCTCTGTAGCCTCATGCAGCTCTTTCTCATGTGTCTCTCCCTCCTCCCTCCTCAGTTTGAGGAGGGCCCTCCTTAGCTACTACTTCTGTTACTGCTCTCGTAGCCCTCTCACCTAATTTTAACAATTTACATCCATGTCCAAGTTAGCATGTTGGCACTTAGAATAACATAGCATAACATAAAAAACACATAAAAATATAAACACATACACAATGCAAAAAATGCATCTAATAACTCATACTAACCTATGACATCTGTGTGTAAGTCATGAAACTTTAGGCAGATCTTCTTGCCTCTTGTCTTTTCAACCTCCCACATAGGTTCCTTTGCAACACATGGCTTCTTAATCTTTTTCTTAGATGGTCCCACCATCTCTACAATGTAATGCTTTTCCTTGGCCACATTCTTGGTACCAACCAGTAAGATGCCCTAAGGGACCTTTAGTCGTTATGGAAAATGACTCACCAATCACCTCTGGGAGACCATGCGCTCACATTGTAGTAAATAGGTGTTTGGTCCATGGCTTTGAGAGTTGTACACAATCTTACATCACCCACTTTCTATCTTTGCAAACCACCAAAAACTCTAAAAACCTTCATAGGCATCCTACAAAGAAGGTGAAGTGCACATGTGACCTTGCCTGGAAGTTGTCGTGCAACTTGACAATCTCAACATGTAGGTTGTCGACAAGGTGAGAGGCCCAGTTATACCTTGTGCCCTCTTCCAGCATGTCCCTCATCACTCGAGCTTACTCCATCCTAAGGATTTTCCCTTGGGAGAGCAACTTTGGAAACACATGGGCATGGAAGAGAGGGTAAAGTTCACAGACCATAGGCACCCAAATGTTCTTCACGAGTATGCCTTTGTGAAATTAGGGAGTACCTAGCCACTCCTCAATATCACCTCAGTGATCCACCTCTATGTTGGTCTTGTTAAAGACCAATGGGCCATGAGAGTAGAAACCAAAAAGGTTCACAAAGAAGTCATCAATGAGGTCCAAGACCACCCTCACACCATGTACCTATGTGACAAATTGATGAGCATTATTGTTGAAGGAATTGATGATAGTGACCATTTTGGCCACTGAGATGCCTAGGCTAAGGGCCAAGAAAAGGTCTATCAGCCCAGCCCATGTGAGACTACTGGTCAACTCCGCTGGGGCCTCATGGCACAACTAATGCTATACACCCTCAACATCTCTATACTTTATAATGAGGATGGCCTCACTGCGGCCTGTAGCAACCACCATGACCTCTCCCAAAGTGATTGTCGCTATGATATAGGCAAAGAAAATAACATTAACATCATGCAAAAAGGAAAAATAGCAAACACATGAGACCAAAGTGATAAATTACTTACATGGGACAATAGGTGTGTGTGATGGTGGTGGTGGAATTGATGCCTCCTTAACGATAGGTACACTGTCCATCCACTCCACGTCAAACTAGCCATGGGCCCGTCACCTCTTATAGGAATTCAAATACTGATGAGGATACTTTGCCAAGTTAAACCCAATCTACCTGATCACCCCCCACATGAATGGTCTTGCAGGTTGAAAATTCCCATAGGGTAGTGCGAGTTAGGTTCAAGGTCCCCTCCTCATCATGTAGGCCATGATCACCAATGCTAAACATAGTAACAAACATGAATAGTTAGCACCTTCATATAAGCTGATATTCAAATGAATAATGCAAAAATCATAGGGACACTTACCCTTCTGCATAGTACATTGTCCCAAGTGGGTTTTGGAATAGGAGATGCAAACACCAAGAAATAAAGGGAGTGTTGCTCTTGCAATAGCAACTAAACTCTGGCATCTGCCAGATCTTAGACAAAAGCCTAATGCCCCTAGGGCCTTGGCTTGAACCTCCTACTCTACCATCATCGATAGTGGGCTTATCAGACATGAACCTCAGAATGCCCCAATTTGCCCCAGGTAGCAATGTCTCTATGATAACACCAGCAGTTCTCGCTACTAAGTGTGACCACATCATCATGCTGAAGTATTGGAGTAGGAATTCTAGGAACTCATGTGCTCCTAGCCGAAACCATACCACCTAGTGACCCAACTACATGTCCAATGTAGGCGTGTCTGAAAAGGGCTAGCTCATACAGCAGAGGATGCCAACAAGCTCCACCATGATGAGGATTGGCTTCAACAATACCCTGCAACCACAAAACCAAAAAGAAAAAAGCATTAGTATACATTGGATGCACAAAACTACATTACATTACACTTATAAAACTTAGCAAAGTTAGCATAGAGTAGCATAACTTAGCAAAAATGCATGTTCTTAGGGTCCCCTGTGGGCCTCGTGAGCATAGGACTTTGATACATACATTTGATGCACCTAGTGTTCACTAGGGTATAGCACTGACGTAGCACTAGCATTTTGCTTTACATTCACATGTTATGCATTATCTCGGTTTGCATGTCTAGCACATTCGACATGTTCAGTCTACAACTTTGGCATTTTAGCAAAGCTCTAGTATACTTAGCATTTATTTTACATGTTGCATTTTAACACTTTTCATTTGCATACTTTGCATTGTCACATTTGAGCATTTTTTTCATTTGGCATTTGTTTCTATACTTGGCATTTCATTTTTATGCTTAGCAAATTTTTAAATTTTTTCTATCTCTAGGCAGCATAGCCTAGAGTACCCAAAAAAATTCTAACTTTGGATTCTCCTCTATGAGTGTAACCCACCCATGTAAATTTGCAAAAAATTCTAATTGTTGGCTACGCTCCCCAGGGAGCGTAGCCTTGAAACATGCAAAAAATTAGTACAGAAAATGCTAACTGTTGCTGGGGAGCATAGCCCCAACGACATGTAAAAATCAAGGCAAAAAGAACATCCTAAAGACATGCACACCACACATTGCCCGCTGGGTACAAGCCATAGTCGCAACCCTTATGATCACCATGCTCACTCTACCACACCTTGGTGCTTTGTGCCTCTCAACCCCTGGTGTGCCTCCATGCACCTTATGCCCCATAGCATTCCCACTCATCACTGCCTCTTGCAATACCTTGCCTTTGCCTTACCCCTACCTTGCTCAACCATGTACTACACTCACCTACACTCCCACTAGAAATGAAATGTAGTAGAGGATAAACCCTCTATCACAAAATCCATCATAATCCCCTTTGCCCTGAACCCTTATCTTGACTAGTGTGCCATGGCCACATAGAAAATCATGATCACATGCATGCCTACACTTTCCCTAGCCTTGGTCACATGCTCGTGGTGGCCATGGCCTCCACTGCATCACACAATCAAAAACAAAAAACAAAAACAACAAATGGGGGGACAGCACCGTAATGCCTTGCTATGCCAGTGTCATTTGCCCTATGCCTAAGAATAAAAGGGGAAGATTAGAGGAATCTTGGAACCCCTCGAGCTTAGGCCATGGCTACCCTAGTTGTGATCATAGAAACCTCATTTCACCCTCTCCCTCACCTCCCACATGTCATGGTCCTCACAAAAAAGTAGAAAACCCTCACTATGTCATAGGAAGGCAAAATCCCCAAAATGTAGAATCCCATGCCTGCACATCATAGATAAAAAAAGAAAAACAATTAAAAAAATACATGCAAGCAAAACCTTGATCAACTCCAAATGCGTCCTCTCTCTTCCTAATTGCGATGGCCTTGACGGCCATAGTGGCTGTGATCTTTGCCAAGGAAAGCTACCCCAAAGCCCAAAATGCCAACACAATGCAAAGCAAAAACAAAACAAAGAAGGCAAAGGCACAAGAAAATCTTGCAAGAGTAGAGCGTAGTAGGGTACTTGGTGGATGGAAGCTCCCTCCGTTCCTCCATGTACACCAAAGATAAATGTCACAGTGCTTACTCTCCCTCATCCACATTGGTGAGCCAAGGGTGCTGACGTTTGCTTCGATGCATCATGATTAGTTGTTAAACTTTGGCTATCAAGCTCTGGGTGCTACACTCTAATTACTATGCTCTGGTTTCACTCCTTGCTCCAATCGTTCTATGCTCTATAACTTCTCATTTTCACTTTGAAAATTGACAGTTTGACCTTAGTGAAATGTGCATATATATCCTCCTGGGATAATTAAATGCACTACCTACCAAGACAACATCCCACACTTAGGAAAATTTCCAAGTTTTCCTGAGTGTAGCAAGGGACTGAGCATAATAAGGGGTGAGCATAGCAACCAAAGTTAAAAAAAAATTCAAACTCAACATGCATAGTTAAGTGAACAAGCAAGCATGAATACTTCCAATCCTCCATCATCTACCCACACCTTGTGAGCAAGGTGAGGTGGGGTGTTATAGTTCTAGAATGAAGTTCACATCATCAATAAAAAGCCTCTGGGACATTTGCAGCATCACCACCCTTGGCATTTTGTTGATCCTCTAGAGATAACCTTAGGCATTTTGTCAACCTTTCGAAGCTACCTCCACCATCGCTAGTAATACCATCCCAAGGTTGCGTTGATAGCATTGTTGACCTTGGTTATTTCATTATTGGTTGGAGCTCTCACTATTCGCACCACCAACTAGAGTCCTAGTAGTATTGTGGCCTAGCCGCAACACTACCATGCTCCATCCCACACCATTGTCTGAGCTTGGAAGTGCATCCAATAGCTTGGCTCTCTACCATTTTGCTGGATTTCCAAGCTCCTATCCTTAGTGTGGAATCTCAAGCACCTGCATCACCATCACCCTTCATCACTTTGCTAGCCTCCTTGGGGTGCTTGCTTCTGGTGTGGTTGTTGGAGCTTTTGCAACTTTCTAGCTCTAGCACCTACACTGGCCTTCTTACTTTGGCACTACAAGCTCTTACAACTAGCCCAGCACTCACAGGACTTGTAGTGCCCTTGCAACTAGCAGTTTACTCTTATCTCATGTTGTGTGATAATTTTCTTGTCTTCTCTATGTTGTGTTTGCAGGATGAAGCCCAGAGGTAATCATTCATAGACATGTTTCATCGCAGCAAGTAGTCACCACATTACTCTGATGTGCTTATTTGGACTCACCAAGACACTCTAGAGTGCACATCCCTATTACCCTGCCATAGCCTATTTGCATTCACCCATTTTACCTTACATTTTTCTGCCTTCCCTACTAGCTTCTCTGATGTACATGGCACCCTTCATTTAGTCAACCACAAAACCCATGACAAACATAATGCAACTCATCCCATGGGGATTCTCTATGGGTTGGTCAAAGCCCAAGAGGATGTAATGCAACTCATCCCAAGAAGGAAAAACCTATTCTACAAACACAATGCAGTTTCCTCTAACCAAACCCTATCGAGTGGCATGTAGTCCACTTGATGATAAGCATCTTGCAATAATCATTTCTAAAAAAAAGGTAACAAAAAGGGGTAAAACATGTCTGCAAGCAAAAAATCTAACAAAGCTGCAATTTTGTAACTAGTCCAACCCTGAATTCACATCAACCTTCTCATAAGCACTCCAATGAGAGGTCAACACATCAAGGGTAAGCCATTTCGGTGCTATGGGCAATGACTCTCTCATAAGCATTTTGACAAGAGGCCATCATTTTGGTGACAGGCCACCTTGGTGCCATGATCATGGTCAGTTGTGTTGACTTCGCATCTTGTAACATGATACATTGTTTGCATCTCATTCCTCCCTCGTTATCCCAAGCCAATTCCCTACATCCATTACCTTTAGCATATTGTTTCCTTTAGCACTCTCAAGCCCATTAAAGCATCCTCTAGTTAGGTACTGACGAGCAGCATTGGTATTGCACCTACTGTGGTGTTTTGAGTTCTTTGTCAATGTCTATCGAGCCACTCCTCCAAACATTGACAAAGAGGAACCAATGAAACACCACCAAATTCGAGCAACAACACCTCGACAAAAAATTTGTTAAAGTGTCAACATGAGAAAATGTTTTTCTCAGTGTTGGCCCATACTTCCACTACTAGAACTATGCTCCAGAGCATAGTTAGCATAGAATGTAGCATAGGACCAAAATTGCAAAATTTTCTAAGTGTTATGTTATGCTCCTGTTCTCCTTGCTACGCTCTAGAGCATAACCAACGTAGCATGCACTTCAGTAACCAATTTTTCTTAGGTGTCAAGCCAGAAGATGTCAAGCTAGCTCAACATAGAAGAAGCATTTGGTAGACTTTATAACTCCTAAAGCTATCCCTCCTACTATGCTCCAGAGCATAGCCAGGATGAAGATTGCAAGTTTTGCCAATTTTCTCTAAGTATCAATGCTACGCTCTCACTTTTCTTGCTATGCTCCAGAGCGTAGCTAGCATAGCCAACATTGGGCTTTAATTTTTGCAAAATTTTCCTAATTTTTAGGTTATGCTCTAGAACATAATTAGCGTAGCAATGCAGGGTAGCCTTCAAAAGCTTCCAGAGCTCAACACTAGCCTCCATCTCAATTCTAGCACTCCTTCGGCAAGCAAGATCAGCAACTTGGATCTTTTTGTATCTTGCATTTGTTCCAAAATTGTACCTATTCTCAATCCCACTTGAGAGAGGGGAGAGCGTAGTCTTGGAGCATAGCCTTCAAATTTCACTATTTTGCATTATTTGTAGGTACATCACAGTCTCTTCGGCTTTAGCACATGTAGCCTTGGTAGCGTAGTCATAGTCCGCTAGTCTCAAAGTCCATTAGGGCATACTAGAGTGTAGCACCAATTACTCTAGTGGGAGCATGGCTAGTGTCAATGTAGCCTCACCTACCTCTTTGCCACGTGATGCTCAATCCACACTTCACATCAACCTCTTTATAGGGTTGATGTGAAGTGCAGATTCTAACCCCTTGTTCCTACTAGATCAAAAGGATAATAAGGAACCTCTTTTCAAGGGTTCTCAACATGCATACTCTCCACATTAACTCTAGTGAAGGAGAGCTGAACCCAAATCCTAAATCAATGATCAACAATCCAGGTTTAGGTAAAAGTGGGAGTCAAAGCAGGGGCTCTCACAAGCATCATGATGACAAAAAACCTAATGATCATGGCCATGACAAGAGGAGAGGAGGTGGTAGACACTATGGTCATGGAACTCCTCCTCCCTCTTCGTCCTCTTCATCTAGATCTTCTTCTTCCTCCTCTAAATTTGATCAAAACCATAGGGGATGAAACTATGCTAGAGAAGAATGACAGGACAATGATTGTAGGCCCTGCCATGATCAAAGGGGTAACAGGGGCCATCATAGGCATCATCAAAATCATGAAGATGATGAAACCTTGCTAGTAACTCGAAGCATGCTAAACATCGTAGAGGCAGTCAAGATCCCAACTAGGCATATGAAACATAGCAGAATCAAGTAGTTTGATATGAAAAATATTTCCAAATTTGAGGGGGGGATATAGCTTAGGTCCTCAAGTGCATTTACAAGCTTTTCACGATGCCTATGCCTTACAAACTATTGAAAATGATTGATAAAAGCTTAAGCTCTTCCCCAGGATACTCATAAAATAAGCAAAAAGTTGGTATTTCTCCTTGGAGTTGAAATCAATTCATAGATGGAGTACGATGCTTGAGCTATTCAATGACAAATATTATACGTACTCTAGAGTGTTCAATTTGAGAAAGAAAGTCCAAGGCTAGCGACAAATAACACATGAACCCTTGGATGCATCCATGGATAGGTATTATTCCCTTTTACATAGATATCTTGGCCATGGTTATTTTCAATGGGAGTATCTTTGTCATATCATATATGGATTCCAATCAGAAATGAGGAGAACCCTTGGGGTGTATGCCCAAGGAAGACTATCAGAACTAAGAGCCCATCAGATTTAAAGGCTAATTGATTAGGTTGCAAAAGAAGAAGGTGAGCTAAGAAAATAGAAAAGTGCTAAGGAGTATAATCGAGACCCTTCCATCAGAAAAAGTGAGGTTTGATTCTATGATAGTGAGAGAGAAGCATCACTTGATGAGGTGGTGTAGCAAAAAACCTTGCCAATTCAAAAATATATATTTAAAATTTTGGCTAAGGTTGGTAAAATGTAGGAATATTTGGATGAAAGATTCCAAATTACTCTAAAAATTATGAAAGAATCCAAAGAACAAGGTAGTGATCATGACTACAAGAGAAGGAAAGAAGTTGAACATGCCTACCAAAGGCATAAGGATAAGGCTACAACAATAGAAGAGGTTGTTCAGTCAAAGTCAGATGATGATGGTGGATGTAACATCTACCAATATGAACATCCCAAGGTATGTTACCCTATTGTATCACACTTATGGGAATCTGGGGTGTATGCTTTGAATCCTATACTAGCATGAAGGCAAGCACCCAGAAGGTTTCCTTATCCTCAAGGCAACCCAAGGTAATTCCACCAAAAATAATAGACTTATCACCCAAGTGGAGCTCCATCATAACCATATGAGCAATATCAATAGTGGTAACACCCAAAATCATGTGGGATGCCACCATTGAGGCAACAATACCCTTATACACAACCAAATCCATATGGGTACTATGTTCAACAACCAATGTCTCCACATGACTCTTTTGGTCACACTTCTTTTCAACATCACTACTACCCTCCAAAGTGTTGTAGAACTCATTCTCCATTTATTAGAGGGGAAACCCCATATCCCTATCACCTTCCTCATCCTTCAGCACATGCTCCTCCACCCTCAACCCAATTACCACTTGCTCCATCCATGCAAGATAAGGTTCTAGCCCAGCAGCAAGAACGTAATGCTACCAAGGTCATTAACTTATAGCCAACTCCTCAATTGAGTGTTTCAGAACCAAGATCCTGTAAAAGATCATTCTTTTGAACCAATAGCCCTACTAAACCCTCACCTACTTATGCAACCGGTCACCCTACATCTCCTTCATCCTTTGCATCCATTCATTTCGAGAGCCCTTCAAACTAAACACCTCCCAAGATCTTTATAGTTATGTTAATCCATGCTATATCTGATTGGATCAAGGTTGGAAACCTTCCTAGGAAAAGAGCTAATCCTTGAATCCCTTTCATCTATTTGTAAATTGTAGGGAATGAGTCATGCAAGGCTCTTCTTAACTCAAGTTCTGGAGTTAATTTAATTTCTCATGAAATGTACAATGTCCTAGAACCTACCTAGTCTCAAGAAGAGCAACATCCATTTAGAATTGGTAAATTAGCCCATCACTATTCGTTTGGGACTAGTGAAGGACATTATGATCATTGTTTGTAGGTAGTCGTATCCTATAGATTTCCGAGTAATCAAAGTTGAGAATTGCAAGGAGGACTCTCCAATCATTATGGGAAGGGCTTGGTTGAGTACTATTGATACAAAAATGAGCCTAAAAGATCTTTCCCTAAAACTTTATAAGGAAAATGCATTTAGAAAGATTAAGAAGAAATGAGTTCCATGCACCATGTATAGTGATACAGGGTGCAACTACATGCAGAAACTCTGGTTTGTGAAAAGAGCATCCATTTTTACATGCAAGCAGTGTGAAAATGAGGCAAATATTCAAAGATGCCTATACACAATAGCCACAAAATAGGAGTGCACCCAATGACTAACAACTAATCTTCGAAGCAACACACTTTGCATGGAACCTACTAAGAGCTTAACATGCGCCTATGTTGAAAGCATGAACGAATTGGAGCAAGTTCATCACCAACTCTTTGATGATGCAAATGATGATACCTTTTAGGAAGAGTTGGAAATTCCTACAAATTTTAAATAAGAGCTCTTAGAGTTGAAAAATCTACCTACTGTTATGGAGTATGCATTTTTGAAAAATAGTAAGCTGGTAATCATCAATGTCAATCTTGCTCTTGAACAAAAATAAATGCTATTGAGGGTGGTTAACAAATGGCCAACAGCCTTTGCTTGGTCATATCCTAAACTCATAGGGATTGATCCTAGGATATGAAAACATTGTATCTACACTGATGTGGCCATGAATCAAAAGAGGTAGTTGCAATGACAATTGAATTCCAAATTGAAACAAATCATCAAAGAGAAAATCGAACAACTCCTCAAGGTGGGGTTTATCTATCCCATTTCAAATAGTGAGTGGGTGAGCCCACTCATGATTGTGCGAAAGAAAGGTGGCAAGTGGTGGATCTACATCGACTTCCAACTATTGAATATGGGAACATTCAAAGATCACTTTCCATTGTCATTTATGGATTAAGTGTTGGACACTGTATTTGGGCATTGCTATTATAGATTTCTGGATGTTGATAGTGGCTATAACCAAATCTAGATTGCGCCAAAGGATCAGGCCAAAACAACATTCATGAGTCCTTGGGGGACTTTTGCATATCGAAAGATGACTTTTAGTCTATCCAGTGCTTTTGCAACATTTCAACACTTGGTCTTGAGCATTTTTCAGCAATAGATTGGTAGTAGGATGAAAGTCTTCATGGATGACTTCTCCACCTATGGTGCCAAATTTGAGCAAGCTGTGACCCACCTTGAGCAAGTGCTTAAAAGGTGTGTGGAGACAAATCTTCAAATCAATTGTTAGAAGAGCCATCTAATGGTCTAAGAGGGCATTGTACTAGGGCACAAAATTTCTTAGGCAAGGATTAAGATGGATCCTAAAAAGATAAGGGTCATCCAAGGAATAACTCGCCAACCAAAAACTATTAAAGATGTTTGGTCATTCCTTAGATATACTAGCTACTACCAACATTTTATAGAAGATTTATCTAAGATCATAAAATTATTGGTCAAGCTTACAAAGAAAGATGCTTCATTCATCTAGACCAAGGAATGTGAAAATGCATTCCAAAGCCTCAAGAAGAAGCTCTTAGAGACTCCAATGCTACGAGCACCTAACTAGTCCAAACTGTTTCATATAATGATAGACACATCAAATTATGCCTTGGGAGTTATGCTTACATAGTTGGACAACAAGAAACATCCATGTTACATCCACTACCCAAGTCAAAGCATTATGGATGCATAGCTGAATTACACCACAATGAAGAAAGAACTAATGGTGGTTGTGTACACTCTAGAGAATTTTAAGCACTATGTGCTTGGATACAAAGCATTTATGCACACCAACCACAATGCCATTTGCTTCCTCATGAACAAGCTGACGATGAGACCTTATAACATATGCTAGTTGGTGATCTTGTAGGAGCTCGATCTTACAATGGTAGATCATAAAGGAACTAAGAATGTGGTCATGATCACTTGTCTCAATTACAATGGAATAATAAAGAGGAGGAGAGGCTACTCTTTGAACAATTTCCTGATGAACTCCTCTTTAAAGGTGCAATAAATGAACAAGTGCCTGATGAACCAAAATGGTATGATGACATCCTCACTTATCTTCTCACTCAAGAGATGCCAAAATATTTGGACTATAAAAAGAAATAAAAATTTCTTCATCAAGCCAAACACTTCATGGAAATCAATACACACCTTTACAAGGTGTGCACTAATGGCCTAGTTCATTGGTGTGTACCTGATGCTCATCAGCTATGAATTCTCTGGGATGCTCATGAGGGTCCTTGTGGGGACCACTATGCTAAGAGATGCACAACCATTTCCTGATGGCAAGGTATTATTGGCCAACCATCTTTAGGGACATCCACCAATTTGTTCACTCTTGTGAATGCTATCAATGAGATGGTGGGATGACAACTCAAATGGAGGGACCTTAACAGTGGATTCAACCATTGGAACCCTTCGACATTTGGGGCATCGACTTCATGGGTCCCATCATATGCATGTTAAATGAAAATGTGTACATAATTATCATCATTTATTACTGCACAAAATAGGTAGAAGTAGCAGTTGTCATCAACTGTACATCATTTGCTACTACATAGTTTGTACAACAAATTGTTCTAAACATGTTTGGGATGTCATGTGCACTAATTTCTAACAATGGAACACATTTTATAGGTACTACCTTTTGCAAGCTTATGCAACACTTGATGGTTGAACATAAACTAATAACATCCTACCACCCCCAAGCCAATGGTCAACTGGAAGTTACTAATAGGAAGATCACAAAGATCCTAATGAGAACTGTTAGCAAATATAGGAGAGACTAGAGTACAAAACTAAATGATGCCCTTTGGGCATACTGATCAAAATGAAAACTTCCTATAGGCTACTCTCCCTATGAGCTATTGTATGAAAAATTACCAATTCTACCTATCCAATCTGAGCTCCATACACTTTTAACAACTTATGACTTGGACCTTGACCTTAGCCTAGCACAAAAAGAAAGATTAATCAACTTGAATGTGAAAGATAAAAATCAATTGGTAGCCCTATCCTTGAATAAAATGCACAAAGCATTCAATAAAAAGGACCATAACCTTAGAATACGGAAAGTAAGATTTCAACCTGGTGACAACGTCCTCTACTGGAACATAATACACGTACATCAAAAGATAAAGTTCCAAATGTTGTGGAAGGAACCTTATATTATCTATGAGACCTTTCCTTCTAGGGTCATGTTAATCTACAAACCTGAGAGCCCAAACAAAAAATAGCAAGTTAACATGCAACAAGTAAAACCTTTACATGAACCAAAGTAAGCCAATGCAACAAATGCCTCATCAGATGGACAACCACGCTCAATTTTTTGGATCTCATCCTTACAACTTAGTCATGGGGGAGATGGCCATCCATGCTAATTGTTATAATGGCTCCTCAATTTTTCATCTTTTTTTTTCACATTTTTGTTTTGTACTTTGTTATTTTTACAATGTTTTGTTTTACACCTTCTTTATCTTGCACCTTTTTATCTTTTACTTTATTAAATTTTCCAATTTTTGTTTTATAACAATTAATATGTTTTTTATTTCTTGAATATTTTACAATTTCTTGTATATTTTACTCTATTTCATTGTGATTTTCCCATGATTGTTGCTAATTAAAGTGTCTTATTGTTAATAGAACATAATGATGCTAAAGCTATTTGTTAATGGTGGTTTTTACTTAATGTTTTTTATTGTTAATGTCTGGTTTCTATTTTGAATTTTTATGATTGATAACTAAGACAAAGTTTCATTTTCATGGAACAGGGAGTGAGTCCACATCATCCACCATCCACAAACTCTATGGTTTTTTCTTGTTTTGGAAATATAAGGTTCTTTTCATTAGTAAAACCTTAATGAAGTTGTGACATTGGTAGTTTCCAAACTTGGAAAGGATTCAAAGGTTTGAAAAGGATGTGACTTCAAAGGGATTCAAAACTCTCTATACCTTCTACCACCTTGAGTGCAAGTGTGTTTTTCATGGATCTATTAACGTTCCATGTTGACCAATAACAAAAAGTTGAATAAGTCTTTGCATGGTGCAGTTCCCATCCAAAAATACATGTAATAAAAAAATGATGGGAATTCAAAGAACATCCCTTAGATAGAATAAATGAGCTACAAGCATTGGTTATAGGACTATAAAGACATGTTACGCATGTCTAAAGATCCCCTCTAACTAAAGCCCTTTCTCACTTTCTCCTTCTCTTTTCTTCTCTAAAAGGAATAGTGTTTGATCTAAGGGGGCATTCTTGTATTTCAAGGAGGTGGATTGGTCTTAGAGTGGCAATGCAAAGTCATTGAACATGGTTGGTTTTGGTCTAGACTAAGGATGGACTCTATCAGGTCATTTAACCATGAATTCCACAAGGAACTTCATGTGACTAGGATTGGGAACTTTTCACTCTCTCTTTCATCTATTAATGCTTCCATAACTCACCTCACTACTAGTTGTGCATTTTTTCATCCAATTTCTTAGTTTGATATGTTTCAATTCTTAAATACATTCTCTAAGTTTGGTCCTTCACTTTTAGTAACCATCAATCAACTATGGAGCCCATAGATACTTTACTTAAGGTTATGCAAGGGCAAAAAGGGCATATGTCACAATGGGGAGGACCCACCTACATATCTTGTGGTTTGGTTAGTTAAGTTCCTTAACATTAGATGTTGATGTAATCAAATTTTTTGTGTGCTCCATTGTGCATCCAACTATACACTCCTTAAGGAATTTTTCTTCATAAAATCTCATTCTCAATTTGTCAATTTTCTGAACTTCAAAACCCTCTTCTAATATTTTCATCATCTTCATGGCTTTTTGGGCTTCCATTTTACCCTCATTTCACATGAAAACTCCTTGTTTTTTATTACTTTTGACAAAGCCCATAGTGATTAATAGCCACATCGACTAGGTCCAGTCAACGCATCTGGCCACATCGACGAGGCCTCATTGACTAGGCCCCATCAATGCAACACAAAAATTCTATAAATACTACCCAACACTTAGGAATTTTTGTCATTTTCTTCAAAATGGAAGGGGATTTTTTGTAATTTTTTAGAGCCTAGAACCTTCTAGAGCCCATAACTTTCACACTGTATATCCAAATCACTCTATTCTTCGATCTTGTAGCTACCAAAGGTAAGCTCTTAGTTGTGGGGGCCACAAACCTTAAGGTTTCTAACGAAAAGTTTTCTAACTCCCCCAAAGGATTAAAATAAGAATGAAATAATACTTGAAATGATCAAATCAACCATGATCAAAACTTACCCAAGTGTAACTTTCCTAAAGAGATAAGGTATCCCAAGTGTTTTAATTTACACATTAAATGCTAATCCTTGATCATGTTGTGATTACAGATGGCACCAAGACCAAAATGACCGTAGGAAGGAGGATCATCCCAACAAAAGGAAAAATGACCTAGAGTTGAAAGAAAGCAATAGGAATAATCCCATGAGCAGGCAACAAAAAATCATGCAACGGGACCTCTTCGAGAGGTTTCTAAAGTGGACTCTATTTGAAAGATTCCTAAAAAAGATGCTGCAACTGAACAATCTCATCGAGGAGAGGCACCAAGGTCCATACCAAGACTTGAGGTCACATTGACATAAGCTTACCTTGATACAATCAAGCCTTGTGATGTCCAACACTCAGTTCTCCAAGAAATAAACTTTGGACCATTCTTAGATCATGCTCCATCAAAAGTCAAGATTTAGTTGCAAAACTCTTCCATGTGGCCAATAATCACTTCTCGTAGAAAGTGGTACATGGAAGAGACTTATCTCTTTTGGAACAACAAAAAAGTAGGAGCCACTATGAGAATCAAGGACATTCAAGTGTCCTACTCAGTGGAAGCTATTGTGCAAGCTCTTGGTTTGCTTGATTTTGGAATCCATCTGGTAGAGATCTCCATGCAACAAGACCCAAAGGAAAAAAAGAAGTGAACCTAGTAATGTTATCAAGTTGACCACAAGGAGTTTGGTGATCTTGCACTAACAAATTGCATAAAATTCAAGATAGAAGCTTACTTCAATCTGATAATGAGGCCCAATAAAGTGATTGCTTTCTCTGCCCATGCATGTGCTACTTTAAGTGAAAAATTCCATGTAAACCTTCCACAGCTAATATATCTAGAGATAGAAAATCACTTCAAGAAAAATGAACATGGAAGGAAAACCTTGCCCTTTCCATGCCTTATCAAAAAATTTTGTAAAAGGGTAGGTATAGTCTACTATGAAAATGACATAATCAACCATACTGCCATTGCCTCATGGTCTAAAATGATAAAAGATAAGACCCTTGCCATGTCCAAAGAAGAAGAGCAGCAATTTCCACCTCCACCACCCACTCAAGAAATAACACTAGAGGCCTATGATGTAATTGAACACCTACATGAAATATAAGAGTAGCTCTTGCATGAGCTGGAGCAACAAGTAGGAACAAGTGGTGGGGATCCATCTTTGTATCATCCTTCAATGAGTCACCTCAAAGAAGTGGCTCAAAAAATCAGTCAGATGGAGGAAGGTGGGTCGATATTCTTAGCCCAAATAATGTAGTTGCCTACAAGGTTGAATCCTAGTTCTCGAGAGATAATGGTGTCTCTCTTGCAACAACAGCAATTTCCAAAAATCTCTAGGAATGTCGCTACCTTTTTGGTATGGTTGGAGGAGGATGAGAGGACAACTATCTTGGTGATGCAGCATCCAGTGTAGGAGACAATAGTGAAAGTGGTTGTTGATTGGATCACTGAAGCACTGAATGCACCTGCGAAATCTATACCAAAAGTTTCAGCACTCATAGATGTGTAGACATCTGGAGGAACTATTAGCTACTAATTGAGTGCAACCAACACGAGGAGTTGCTTGACTGACTGGTGGAAATCAGGCAACCGATTCTAGATAACTTTGATTTTTCAGATAACATCACCGCAACCTAATTAGAGTTTCTTAAAGCAAAGGGAAAATGCATCATTTTGAAATGGAAAATCGAAAGGGCTCATGTGAAAAACCAATGCTTAGCCATCAAGGTTGCCAAATTAAGAGCCCACCTTGCTGATCCTACACTTCTCAACCCTGCACTAACAAGAGACAAAGCTTTTCAACACTTCAAGATAAACTTAAATAGGATGAGGTGGGGATCGTAATGATTGTTTTTGACTAGTCCATGGCCAAGGCTAAGACATATTTAGTTTAAAAGGACTTCATCAAAACATGCCTAGAGAATGAGATGTTAACTGTAGAGAATCATTGCTTACAGAATGTTGATGTGCAGAAATAGCATATGTAAGAATTTATTCATCAATAGCAGGAGTAGCTAGCCAGGGCAAACATTGAACTAAGGATATTGGCAACCAAAAATAGAAATCTCTCTATGGAGGAAGTCAATGCCTCATGCCAAAAATCTACAATTGAGATTACTGTCTGTAAGAAGAAGGCTCTTAAATTTGAAAGAGTCAAGAATCACTACAAAGATCATAATGTCTTATAAAAGGAAGTTAATAAAAAAACACATCCAGATGGCTAAGGCAAAATTTAATGAGACCCTCTAGCAACTTTATCAAGGAAAAGAGGTATGGAAACCTACCCTTGATGGGATACAAAGTGGAGATCTGCATGAAGGAGTTGTAGATTGAAGGATGATAGAATACATGGAGCTTGCCAATCTCTAATATGCAAGCATAGCAATGCTAATTGTTGGATGGCCATGGTCAGAATTAGAGAAATAGGTAGCTAGCTCATACTTGCTAGATCAAGCAATGTTCAAGCACCACAAGGAGACCAAGCAAAATCTTGAGACTGTAAGTGCTAAACTTGAAGTTATTAGGGCAATATTCACTAATCAAAGGTCAACTACTAAGAACCTAGCCAAAAGAATGAGTGATTACCAAGAACTATACAATGCAATTAGGGCATTCAACATCGAATGTAAATAATTTGATGCCTAGTTAATCAATGTCAAGAAGTTATTCTCAATTATTCCTTGTCCTTGGGATGTGCCCATTCCAACCCACATTGGTTAAGCTATGTGAACCATGCACAATCCCAGGAGTAAGGAGGAGAAGATAAAAGCATTGTTGGATGCTTTCCATCTTCCACTAGAAGTTGCAGTCATAGCAGGACAACCACAATAGCGTCAACCATAGCATGTGCCTGAAGTAGGAGAAGGTCCTTTGGAACCTCACAAGCCTCCACCACATGGGACCATTTAATCTTCTTCATTATCTTTGCACCATCAAAGAGATTATGTTTGTTAATTTTATCCTGGTGTTCAATTTTGTAGTCCTAAACGCCAAGATAATTTTGTAATGATTGTATATCTGTACACTCAGGCACTTAGTATTTGTTTGTATTCATCGCATGTCTGTCGTAAATTAATAATTCCATATCTTCCTAAATTTGTAAAAAAACTCAAGAATGAGTTTTCATTTAGTTGTGTGGGTATGATGAATTTTCAATTGGTTGCATTGATTAGGCCCTGTCGACTAGGCCCCATTGATGACTGATGAGGTACCCCTATACTCAACCATACGAATACGAGTGTTTCATGCGCGATCCGGTCGAACTCCGTAGACAGGCTAGTTGTGGTAGCAAGACAATTATCCTTAGGTCGCAATTCGTTTTCTTTCCATCTAGACTAGTGTTAACTTTGTCACATGTGGTTTAGTCCAGAATGAGGTGTATGATGTGTTCCTATACTACTACTACTCCTGAATAAAATTGGAAATGATATTAACTAAGCTAAGAGAGAGTGTGTGTGAGAGAATCTAAGATAGCCTAAGTGTAATGAGCATCTGTTCCTCGATCATCTGTACACATCTTGGACCTTGTGCATGACTACCACTGGGATTACCAAGCACATGGCCTAAGTATGCTACTGGGTTACCAAGTAGTCACACTTGAATGCTCGTGATTAAGTCGTACTCATTCCGCGTTATTAGGATTTTAAGGGTGAGAGATGTTAACTAAGGAAGCAATAAATAACAATAAAAATTAAATACCTAATTAAGCTAAGTGGATGCTACAATGATGAAGTAATCTTAATCCTTATTACTAGTCATGTGCATGTCCAAGTACGTCACACTCGAATAAGGATGTCATACAATTACAATCATCACACTGCAGGCATGCACTGGGAGAAAAGGATTGAGAAGACTAAGTGACTAACTTACATTAACTATTCATTAACTAAGTTCTAATTATCCTAGCACCAGTATCTGTTCCCACTTGCCGCACACACCTTGAACTAGTGCAACGCTGCTGGGATTACCAAATGCTACTCATTACTGGGTTACCAAGCATTACACACGTGCTCGAAGCGGTCGTACTGAATGCACTTAACTAGGAGAGTCAAGGGTTGAGAGAGATTTAATTATCTAGGAAAGCATTTAAACGTTTAATAATAATTAATTCCTATTTAGCTTATTCCACATGCTGCAAGGTTTATCAGAAAGTTCATCTTTATTGCCATACACAAATGTGTGCTCAAGTACAATTTGCTCAAATAAAGATCCATTCACTTTAAGACTCCTATTGTGGGCACATGGAAATTATTCTAACTCTGGAATGGTAAAATTGCTATAGTTTGGATAAGGGTCTAAGTCTAGATGCCTAAAATAGGGAAAGCTGCCTCGTATTTATAGACATTGCGGCGGGCCGCGATATCACGGCTCATCATACCCCCATGACTAAATGAAAACTCATCCTCAAGTTCCTTACAAAATATTGGGAAGGTATGGGATTATTGACTTGAATGACACTAATGATGAATGGGGTGACATGTGAATGAATCATCATTACAATACATGGCAATATTAGTGTTCACGATAACAAGAGTGAACACTATACATATTTGACATCCAATCTTATTTGGTAGCTAAGAGAGAAGAGAGAGAAAAGAAGGAGATGTGTTGCTGTCGATGCCAAAATTTTGCTTTTTGTTGTCCATCCATAACTGCACCATTGATCTTGTTCCTTACATAACTGCTCCAGCACCAATCCATTCCAAGTGTTCCCTCTAGATCCAATCCATTGGTGTATGATTTCCATTTGTGCATACAACACAATCTTATATTAGCAAGGGTAAATGAATCATAATGCAGTTAATACCTTGCCCTGGTGAAAGGTCCATTGGCTAAGTTGTGGTATGGCTGATGTGGATTTTGGAGATATAACACTGGTGGCTACCCAAGGTGTAGGGGTTTAGAGAAAATTGAAAAAATTGGACTAGGACCCCCATGACTGAGAGCGAACCTCTGGTAGCAAGAGAATGGAAAAAGATAAGGAATAAGAAATATGAAGAAAAAGAGACAACTGCAACACCAATGAAATGGATGTCAGAGATGGAAATGAAAAAAATAAATGTTAATTGCGAAAATTTTCAAGGGAAAGAAATTAACTGATACACCAAATAGGAATGCCAGTGGGTCCTCCCCAAAGCAAGCTCATGCCCTTAATGCCCTAACATTCCCACATTCAAAGAGTCCGTAGGCCCTGGAAATGTCATTTGGAAGTAAGAGTTAAAGTCTTAACCACAAGAGTTTACCAAAAAGAAAACAATGCATTAACCAAAATATAGACTTCTGATACAACCGGCAATGAGGTGAACAATGGAGAAAGAATGATGGAAAGAAGAGAATGGAATGGAGTCTCAAAAATAAGGTGGTGTATAGCCCCTTGTGTATTAATGGTTAATGTGACTTAGTAGATCTCATTCCAAATCTAACCTCAAACAATCCACATCTAGTAACTTCGCATTAATACATTTGGCCAATCCATTCACCTGAAGTAACAAGAATGCCTCTGCTAAAGAGTCACCACCATTCTGACGAAACGGAAAAGGAGAAAGTAGGAAGTGAGAAAGGGCCTTAGTTAGAGGGAACATGTTTGTTTAGTTCCATAACTAGTGCTTGTAGCCCAGGTGATTATTTCATCTAAGGGGTGTGCTTTGAATTCTTACTCTCTCTTTTTTGTGTGTGAGAACCACACCATGCAAAGACTTATTATTTTTATTAGCTCAGCTTCTCGATAATGGATCAACATTAGAATGGTAAGGAAAACTCAAGAAGAAAATATTCAAGCACCCAAGAGAATGGCTAGCACAACAGCATCAAATCCCCTTGAAGTCACACCCTTTTCAATCCTTGAGTCCTTCCTCAATTTGAGAAATGCCCAGTCACCAATTCGTTGATAGTTCTATTATTAAGAAAGGGACTATACATTTCCAAGCCAAGAGAGACCATAGAAATTCATGGATGCATGGTTGATGTGGACTCATTGCCTGTTATATCAAAAGAACCATACCTTAGTATCAACATTATAACTCAAAGGTAAAATCCAAACATTAGCAATCAATGGAATACAGTTCATACCACCATCAGGAGCACTTATTAGGTGATGAACTTAACAAAATAAACACACAAAGAAATGAAAGAGTATAAACGATGTTGCAAAACAAAAACAAGAAAAGTTGAAGAAATTTGTAAAACAAAAACTTAAAAGATAAAAAGACAAAAAGATAAAATAATAAATTAAAAGGTGAAAAACTGGAAAATAAAAAGTTGAAAAATTAAAGAAGCAGAAAAATATTTATTAATTCTATGTTGTTAGAATGGAGGATACCCCACATAGCAAAACGGTTGAGCATGACTAGAATTAATAAATGGAAGGTTAGGATCCTTGCATGTTGGAAATATTGGGAACCAGTCATATTTATCCCATTGGGGTTCACACACTTGATTAGAGTTGACATAGTTGGGCAAGTTATAAGATGCGGTTAATTTACAAGGAGTTGACCCACTATGGTACTTGTGACCATAAGATGGTATGCAAGGATCAACATGTCTCCCCATGTGGCAATATTCATTAGGCCCCATGGTTGTTGGAGTATTGAGTGTTGGCCTTGATAAGGTAACATGAGGCATTGGGTTTGAAGAGGAAGATGCACCACAGTGTTGGATTTGTGCTAAGTTGGCAGATACAGTGGTTTCTGAACTATGGTGTCCCTTTTGACAGTCACATCTAAAAAAGGGACACCTTCGATGTTGTGAAGGACCTCCATTGCTATTAACAGTAGTAGCATAAGTAACATTTGCAGGTTGGTGTTGTGGTGCAAAATCTTCTGGCATAGCTGGCAGTGATGTAGGAGGGGGTGAAGTATGAGAATATTGAGGTTGAGGAGAAGTGTAAGGCACATGAGGTGGTGATCTTGTTGGAGAGGACATGGGTGGATAGTACTCAGGAGAATGATAACGACGAGGTGAGGTAGAGGATGTTGATCTTGTTGGAGAAACAGGGTGTTGAACATAATAAGCATTTGGCGTTGGGACATATGAAGGGTATGGTCTAGTTAGCAGTGGCCTCCCCCACGACTAAGGTTTTTGCCATTGTGGTTGAACTTGATATTTCTGTACAAAATCTAGATGTAACATTCCTCCCCAATGCTCATGTAAATGTGAAAAAACTAGACATTGGCCTTTGGGGTGATCATACAGATGGATGTTACATTGATATGTGAAATTGGTACTTGAGTTCTTATTCTTATTATCTTCTACCATTTGTTTCAATTGTTGCGTGGTGTCCTGTCCTATTTCTCAATTTGGCATAGTTCTTCCCCTAATAATGTTGGCATATTCTCCACATCTTTTATGTACCCAGTCCATCATCTTATTGATCTTTGCCCAAATTTCATCTAGTGATTGTAGGATTGGTAAAGATGATTCCACCTCCTTGAAGTGAGTGGATTTCTCCTCTTCATGATCATGGATCCTTGTTAAGTTGAGATTCTAGTCCTGTTGAGAACTTTCAACATTCTCCCATTTGGCAAGTTCTCCTTCTAATTTTTCCACCTACTTAATAAGCTCTTGGAGTTGATGGGTTCGTAGCTCATATAGTTGACCTCGGGCATACATCCCTAGGGTCTTGTTTCATTAAAGAGTCCATCCATGATATGGTACATTAGCCTCTCCTTGAAGAACCCATGGCCTAGGCAGTTTTTTAATAGTGCATAATATCTTTCTAAGGCCATGTGCAAGGGTTCATGTTGTGCTTGTTTCCATTCTTGGATTTGTCTCCTCAAGGCTAACACTCTTGCATAGGTTTGATATCTTTCATTGAAAAGTTCTACCATTGTCGGCCAATGTCGAATTGATTTTGGTTTTAATGACCTATACCATACTTTTGCTTGGCCAACGAGTGTCAGAGGAAAGAGCTTAGGTTTTTTCCACCCATTATCAATATTGTTCCATGTACAGGCATCGTAGAAGGCTTGTAAATGATGTTGCAGATCTAAATCATAGCCTCCTGAAAGCTTGAAAAAGTTGTTTAAATAAAACCTATGTAGACAACTTTCTTTGTGATGCCTGTAGGATATTCGAATAGCCTCTTGTATAGGTGTTAGGCTCTTAGTGGCCAGCAGGGGTTCATCGTCACTAAGTAGGTTGCGAGTTTGTGAGTTGGGATGATGTTGCCCCTGTTCATGTTGACCCTCTTGATTTTCTTTATGAGCTTGACTTTTAGTTATACACTGATCCCTTGAAAGATAGTCATCCATGTCACAATATGACATTGAAGGAGTAGAGGAATAGAAGGAACTGTAAAACTCATTATGAATTTTGTAAGTCTTCCAATCATTCGCAAGTAAGTTCTTGTTAGTTATTGAGAAGGTCCTAGGCCTTTCGGGCCTCCTCATTCTATGGGATGTCTCATCCTCACTAAAGGTATCAGAGTTGGATGACGAGAGTCTTTGAGTATCATTGGGGTGTTCATAAACATAGGGGACTCCTGCATAAGGTTGATTACTCCAGACTTCATCTTCATCATCAATTCTGTTGGTTCTCCAATGAATTGCCTCATTAGTGGTTGTGGGATCATAGTCTTGTGAGAGAGACATGATTGTGAAATTGTGTGTGAGTTTGTATGTGAATTTTTGTAACTATTTGTTCCTAAAAGATATATCGTTCATTCCTATACAACAACCTTGTATGATATAACTAATCTAGATAACAAGCACCATCCCCAACAATGGCACCAATGATGAGTGGTGAGGTACCCCTACACTCAACCATAATAATATGAGCATTTCACACGTGATCTGGTCGAACTCCACAGACGGGCTAGTTGTGGTATCAAGATAGTTATCCTTAGGTCGCAGTTTTCTATCTTCCCATCTAGACTAGTGTTAACTTTTTCACGTATGGTTTAGTCCAGAATGAGGTGTATGATGTGTTCCTATACTACTACTACTCTTGAATACAATCGGAAATGATATTAACTAAGCTAAGAGAGAGAGTGAGAGAGAGAATCTAAGCTAGCCTAAGTGCGATGAGCATCCATTCCTTGATCATCTGTACACATCTTGGACCTCATGCACGACTACCACAAGGATTACCAAGCACATGGCCTAAGTACGCTACTAGGTTACCAAGTAGTCACACTTGAATGCTCGTGATTAAGTCATACTCATTCCGCGTTACTAGGAGTTTAAGGGTGAGAGATGTTAACTAAGGAAGCAATAAATAACAATAACAATTAAATACCTAATTAAGCTAAGCAGATGCTGTAATGATGAAGTAATCTCGATCCTTATTGCTAGTCATGTGCATGTCCAAGTATGTCACACTCGAATAAGGATGTCGTACAATTACAATCATCACACTACGGGCATGCACTGGGAGAAAAGGGTTGAGAGGACTAAGTCACTAACTTAAATTAACTATTCACTAACTATGTTCTAATTATCCTAGCACCAATATATGTTCCCACTTGCTGCACACACCTTGAACCAGTGCAACGCTGCTTGGATTACCAAACGCTACTCATTACTGGGTTACCAAGAGTTACACACGTGCTCGATGCGGTCGTACTGAATGCACTTAACTAGGAGAGTCAAGGGTTGAGAGAGATTTAATTATCTAGGAAAGCATTTAAACATTTAATAATAATTAATTCCTATTTAGCTTAGTCCACATGCTGCAAGGTTTATCAGAAAGTTTGTCTTTATTGTCATACACAAATGTGTGCTCAAATACAATTTGCTCGAATAGAGATCCGTTCACTTTAAGACTCCTATTGCGGGCACATGGAAATTATTCTAACTCTGGAATGGTAAAACTTCTATATTTTTGGTAAGGGTCTAAGTCTAGATGCCTAAAACAAGGAAAGCTGCCTCTTATTTATAGATATTGCAGTGGGTTGTGATATCAAATACGCGATATCGCGGGAGTGGACGCGATATCGCGGCTCATCACCCATCAACACATGATTTGATGTGTTGATGTGGCCTCGTTGACATAGTGTCTATTCTTGCCTATAAATACGTGCTCATTCACTATGTTTATGGTAATCTTTTGTCATATTTATAGCAGAGCTCTTCTAGTTTTATCATTTGAAAGTTAAAATATTTTTTCAAAGTGTTCGTAGTAGGAGTCAAGAGTGTACGAATCTTTATTCGAGCACTATTGTACCTAAGCACAGTAGTGTGTGTAGCAATAAAGATGAGCTTTTTGATAAACCTTTCAACACTTTGAAATATATTAATTTATTTATTTATGCATTTAATGTTTTATCTAATTTTCTTTAATGCTTTAATTAATTAAGCTTGATTAAGCTAGATTAAATAGCATTTAATCAAGCACATAAGTACAACCACTTTGAGCATATGTTTGGCACTTAGCACTTGCTGTACACATACTTTGAGCTAGCGTTAAACATGTTTAAGATGTGTACAGCAAGTGGAATGGATGATTTTATTAGGATTAGTTAGGTGTAGCTAGTTAGAATAGATTAGTAATTTAATCATCCTATTTTTATTCATTATTTTTTTCCCTTAGGAAACTTTATAAACAAAACATAAAAATGATAAAAATCATATGCCTCAATTACGCTTAACCATACCTTTGCATTTCACAAGTATAATTGGGAAGATAATGATTGCAATGGTTAATTTCACTTCCTAGAGACTAGTGTGCTTAAAAGGCTATAAGTTCATGGAATTTGACTAGATCGCACATGAACGCTTAGTGATTCGTATGGTTGGACGTAGGGTCTACTTGTCACTCATCATCCAATAAGGTGAAGATTTCTCTATGTTATCAAGTCATAAGAGACTGATTATTTAAATAGTGAGCCCACATCAGCCATCCATCCATTCCATTAATAAGAGGTTCCTACCATGGCCATAAGGATATTCTTTCCATCATCAAACTAAGAATAAATTTGTGATCATTATGCCTAGACAAAAAATTAAAGAAATAAGAGGGAATGAAAAGGTTATGACATCAAGGGAACTTGTGGATGCTTTTTAGATTATTATTATGAGTTCTATCATGTTACTAAGGTTGTATTATATCCATGTAGATCTAATCAAAAATGGAAGTAAGAGTAAAATAAGTGCTACCTTTAAGGGTTGACATAGTTAAAAAATAAAAGAGCACAAAATAAATTTCTGGGGGTTCCACTGGTAAGACATGTTACCCATGCCTGAAGGTAGGCAACTTTTTAGAAATATAAAAACAAAAATAAAAGAAAGTGCTATGAATAAAATTCCTCCCTTGGACAATACACCAAGTAACAATACTCCTTGTAACATTGATAGTCTTATGATTGTAATTCCAAGAGATGAAATAATGCAATGTCATTAGAATGTGGTCTAGACTTGGTTTGAATCTTTGATAGAAAGGCCAATGATTACTTTAACCATTAATAAAACACAAGAACTCATTATTCCTATGGTAAGACACCTCACGTCCCAATTTCTACAATCCCTTCTCAGTCCATCTCATCTCACTATTTGAATAGTCACAACTTATAGTTTTGTATAACATAGAGTTATTTTTCCAATTTGGTGGTGCTAACATGTGTGTTTTTCTAAACATGTCTTACATTCAACTCCTTGAGTGCCTAAGGATACTTTTAGGCATGGTTATACAAGGGCTCTAATGGTTGGAGCCTACTTTGGAGAGGATCCACTTGTATAACTCTTGTATTTCATACTTGCTAAGCAATTCCACACCATCTTGTGCCTTTTGAAACATCTAATAAACTTCCCATAGCATCTAATAATAATAATATGTGTGTACATCAAAAATTCATTACCTGTCTCTTGTCCATATCATAAACTTTTGTTGCTTGAGATTCCTTCTTCATGAACCTTGAATGCTAACTTGTTGAAAACCGTGCATCACTCATGGCCCATGACCCTCTAGATAAGATTTATATCTTCTAGAAATTTCATTTGACTCATTTTTTCAAAGAAAAATCAATGAAATTTTTGAACTTTTCAATGTTTTTATCGTAGTTACAATGTCACAAGCACCTACAATGTCATATCTATGATGTTGTGCATATAAAAATAGTATATATACATGCGAGAGTTAGTGCAATTTTTCATCCCTCATTTGTAGCAAGATAATTGTTTGCTTTTTTTCCTCATCCCTCTTGAAAACTAGTTTTCAAAGGCAATAACACCCTCATAGCTCTAATTTCCAAAATTATTCGATCCTATTGATCCTGGAGCACTCAACTTAGTCATGGGGGATGCATTTCATGATATAAGCGGACAAAAATTTGAGCCACAAATTTCTAACATCTGGAAGATATTATAAAGGATAGGTACAAGGAGATAATAAGAACCTTAAAGTTAATTAATCAAACTATGGCTAGAAAGATTTAGATAATACTCCTAATAGAACATATCAACTATTTTAGGCCATATTAAACAAGAAAAATGATAGAAGGTCATAAGTAACTAAAAGATATAACACCTAAGGGATTCCTTTTAAAAAAAATTTCAAACTTTGCAATCATAATAAGATTAGAACTTAATCTAACCATGGGTATGAGCAAGTTAAAGAACTATTAAGAATTTATAGGAACACCCTACTAATTTCAAATCCTTATTGAGTGTAGATGACCTTGAAGAGAATACTAGGAGAAGGACCTTCACAACACAGGAGCAAAAGAGTAAGAGGTCATGGCATAAGCTAAGTGGGGGAATAAACCCCACAAGTAGAATAAAAAAAGAAGGAGGCTCAATCATATAGCATTCATTAAGAAACTCTTGCTATAGAGCACTTAGCCCAAGGAGAGGTAGAAATTCCACAAGAACCTAAACAAGGATGGTGCTTCACTTTGTTACCACATTACCTCCAAGTCATCCAAGAAGATCAACCATGTCCATGATCATCATGGAACTGAATTTTCATCCCTTTATTGAATTTTCTTTAGAAATAGTGGGGACACAACTCTAAGCATCTCCATTATGACCCATACTAACCAATAGTGGTGAATGGTGCTTAGGAGAAATGTACCAAGTCTAGTAGAATAAAGAGGTTGATGCAACGGTCAAAGATGAGGGAGCCTTTGTGCCATACTCGGTAGAGGGATATAATCAAAAAGAAGACAAGCATAAAAGAGAAAAAGCTTCAAGTGCTCCTAAATAGATATTAATTCTAGAAACCTGACAACAAAGGAAAGAAGCCAATGGAAGAGCCACTGCCACCTGAAATACAAACTACATTGAACCACCTTAAAGTTTGTTTTTGTTTTGTCATGTAATTGTATCATTTTTGTACACACCATTATAGCACTCAAAATCAGTCAGTAGTTAGCATCAGTCAATAATCCAATAATTCCAAATATTTTATAAAGAAAGCTCAGTCCTATCCTATTAACTCAAGGATGAGCTTTTACTCAGTTGTGGGGGTATGATGAAGCATAAATTGGCTACATTAATGTAACCATGTCAAGGTAGATGCTTCAATGCATCTGTTTGCAAAAAATTTAATTTTTTTTCCACCAATGATATCATAGTTATGATATCGTATCTACAATGTCTTAGATTTGATATCATATCTCATGATATATTATCATATAAATGATATCACAAGATGCATGCCTACCTATAAATATAAAACTTGGGTGCACGATCTAGAGAAGTTTTATTCCACCCTTAGGTAGATTCTTGCAGTTTTGTTTTATAATTTTAGCAATAGAATAAATGTCTACAATGTGGTGTTGAGCAGTTGTACAAAATATTTACTCAAGCGAAGTGTACTTGGGCACAGTTCATATTCAGAAATAAAGACTGAGATTGCTTCTCATTATTACATCATCCACTTAGTTTTACTATTTTACTTAGCATAGTTTTTACTATTTTATTAGTTTAATCATTTACATTTCCAAGTACTTTACTTTCTTGTTCATTAATAAAGCAAAATGAGTATGACTAGTTTTGAGCATTTAAGTGTAATCATTTGGTAATCCTAGTAGTGTTATTGCTTGGTTTTCCTAGTAGCATAAAGTTTCGTAACCTAGTAATGGTTACAAGAGCCCAAGATGTGTATGGTAAGCCAAGACCAGATGCCCATCACTCTAGGATAGAGTAGATTTACATTATCATCATTACTTATATTTAGGATTAATTCATTCTCAATTATGTTATTGCTAGGAGTAATCAAGGCCAAACAACATCAATTATCATATGCCTCACTTTGGACTAAATCATATGTGACAAAACTACCACTAGTCCAAGTGGGAAGACAACATTCTATGATCCATGCTTAACAATCTAGATGCCACAACTAGTCCCATCCATGGAATTTAATTGGATCATGCGTGAACGCTTGTGATTCGTATGGTTGGGTGTAGGGATACTCGCTGCTCATCACTTGATAAGAAATATCTTGGAAGTTACCATAAGAGGTTACAAAAATTAGAGTTGCATGTCATAGTTGGCAAGTATCATGCCAAATGAAAACATTTAGGAGGTTTAGTTGTACATCTATACAAATTTCATAGGAAATAAAATAATAATTAAAAATAAAGGTATACATCCACCCTTTCTAAATCATAGCTTCTTGTGTACGCATTTCTTATTTTTATTCGAACTTATATTATATTTCACATCCATCATAATAATCTATATAGTTTTTTTTTATTATGTTCCAGCCTAAATTTTAAATTTCAAAATGAAATCTGATTCTTTCCAATCAATTATGAGAACATAGGGGCAAAGGTTTATAGTCTATTGCATGTTGTAGGGAAGAGGGTTCATCATTCACCACGTTGCACCATCTCTGTTAGCGTGGGTGCCATCTTGGTTAAGGGGAATGATGATGGTGATATTGGTGTAGTTCCTGCCAATGTTGATGATGTTGTTACATATTGTTACACATCATTGTTGTGGCATTGTTGCTGCTATGCATCACTGTTTGCAACATTGTTGCCACTACACCTACCACACAGCAACAACAAACTCCTTGCATGCATTCTGCTACTGACTATTTCGACAATGCCACAATGCTACCAGCATATCATTCACTACATCCACATCTACTACCTCTAAAATTGCTACTTCCTCATGGTAGTTAGAACCCTAGGAGGAACTGCATCAAAGATTATCTATAGTTGATGATGAGGTCGAGTCTGGGGTTGCATTAATGTTGCAATTGGATTTGTACTTAGGTTTGTAGCTTGAAACAAAAATTTTCTTTCATGGAAAAGAATTAGTTTATATTAGATGTTGATGATAATAAAGGAAGGATCAGAGCTACAGACACATTTCACAAATGCTATTTATCCCAACCCTGAAGTAAGTGTATTTCTTGGAAATTTTGATAAATTGCAAACTTGTCTTTACCACAATGTTTTGTTGTATCCAATAGTTCAATTCTTGGATAAGAAATATGGATGTTTCCTGATTCCTCTAATTATTACTATTAATTTTTAAATATTTTGTGATAAAAATGAGGATAAATAACTACAAAATAAATTTTGGTAATTGCATTCGTGGCTTTTATGAGTCGGTTCTCCTTTTAATCTTTAAAGGAAAATCCCTTATTTGAATCATCTTCTTTGATGTGAGTTTTCTATCTTCCTTTTGTTCATCAAATAGCTAGGCTATACAAAATATCCTAGCTATAGAATTAGGTGGCAGATATCAGTTTCTTGTCTATATATTTAGAATATGGCTATGATGATTGGATAGTTTGGTGAGAAGTTTTAGAGTTCTACTTTATTTCTAGTTTTCCATGATTTCTTGCTAAGGCATGTAATGATTGAAATTTCATCAGTGCCTAAAAAATTTGTTTTTAAGAATTTCCAATTTACCTTGGAATAGTAAACGAAAATGCCCTTAAGTGGCACCTATGGAGAACAAACAACCAAAGCTA
Organism: Gnetum montanum; assembly: GCA_015680685.1. Lineage (NCBI taxonomy): Eukaryota > Viridiplantae > Streptophyta > Gnetopsida > Gnetales > Gnetaceae > Gnetum > Gnetum montanum. The sequence continues at coordinate 685,142 of MNCI01031885.1, forward strand.
ATTTACACTTCCAAATGATTACCATTTTTTCATCAAATAATAGATACAATTTACATCATTTTCTTTTGGTAGCATAGGACCAGTACTTATTCTTCCTTATACTTTAAAAAAGAAACTAATCCATCTAATGGTCAAATGTGCTAATAGTGACATCTATCAATATGAACAGCAAAAGGGATATTGCCCAGTTATGTTACATCTACAAGAGTTTAGGGATTTTGCTTTGAATCCTAAGTTCATAGAAAAGAAAATGCCTAGGAGATTGCCTTATTCACAAGGTAATTATAAACACTTCTATAACCAATAGTACTATCCCAGTGGGACTTCTTACCAACCTCAAGTCTACTATCAACCATAATGGCAAAATCCATAATCATGGGGGATGTCATAAACAAACCAACAATACCCCTATCACTAGCTGAACCCTTATGGATACTATGTTCAACAACCTATTTCTCCAAATGGTTCTACTTCCCTACCTCAAATCACTACTACTACTCTTCTAAATACCATCAACCCACAACATCTCTAGTGGGATTACCATCTCGTACCTCTTATCCTCCATCACATTCTCAATGCTCTCATACTTCTCTCCAACATATGTTACCACTAACAATGCAGGAAGGATTGGCACCACAACCTCAATAGACGAATATCACTTTTGCTATGAACATACAAGTAAATGATAATGTTAGTAGATTTTAGAAAAAGTCTCGAAAATGTCCTTTCTTTAGGATAGTTCCCACACAAGTGAATAAAACTTGTAGACCTACTAGCTCATTAGAACCAACACAAGGCCAATTTGGTGCAACACCATTCCTTACAAAAAAAATATCTTGTAATCCTACACAAAATCCAACAACCATCATTGCTCCAACACAAAATGTAAAATATGAACCTATCATTGTGGAGAGACAGAAAACTCCATGCATTACTAATAATGATAAATGGTGCAGTTGTGGGCCAAAAATTCAAAGTATTAACACAATCCTTACATCAACCTACAACAAACTTAAGGAACAAGTGTGTGTAAAAATAAGTCTACACAATAGCCACTAAACCAAAAGACATCCAATGGCTCAAAAATAAGAATACAAAACCATTTAAAAGATGCATGAAAACAACCAATTCACTTATTAGTTCTAGTCCTAAGAAAGTGAACCAAATAGAGGTTAGAGAAGAACATTTTACACTCTAACTATACACAAAAAGAAGATGTTAAACAAGAAGAAATAAGAACTAAAATAGAAAACAAACAAGGAAACATATCTAGATTCCTTAAAAAGAAAACACCTTCTAGTTTAGCTAAAGATATGTCTCCAAATGAGCGAAATGTGATTATCATCAATGTTAAATGTGCTACCAAGAGAGAAATTAAATTATTAAAGATGATAAATGGAAAACTAACGTTGTATAACCAAGGGAGTTTGTGGTCCATTTTCCAAATACACACCCATGAGTTTAGTCATGGGGAAGATGCCTCATCTTGAATCAAGAACTAATAAGTGCATTTTCACTTTTTGTTTTACAATTTTTTTATCATTTTCCTATTTCTTCAAAAAAATTTCAATTCTTAATATGTTTTATGTTTTTTGTTATTTTTCTTTTCTTTATAATTTTCTCTTTTATTGAACCACTTCCTTTATGTTTCATGAATGTATACTATGTTTTTGTTAATAATATTGGCATTCATGATGCAAAATGTAACACCATGTGTTGGGTTTTTGTCCTATGCTATCAATATGATTGGGTAAATAATTGTGTAATGCAGTGAGACCACATCATCCATCCCCCTAATTTCTCTAAATAAAAGGTCTTTATCATGAAAAAAATATGGTTCTTTTTACACAAAAATATAAATTAGCTACTAATCATTATGCCTTGAATAAAGGGAAAAAGACCAAGTAGAAATGGAAAAGGATGTGACCTCTACGGGATTTGTTGGGTTCTCTTCTTAACTTCCTTCTTGTGGTCTATGACTTCTCATGGAATGTATTATCACTCTTATCATTGACTAATAAACAGGAAGAATGTCTTTGCATGGGGTGGTTCTCAAAACAAAAACAAAAAAAAAATAAAAAGGATAGATAGATAGATAGATAGAGAGAGAGAAAAGAGAAGAAAAGAAAAAGAATAGGAATTCAAAGCAAACCCCTTTGACATAATAATGGGCTACAAGCACTAGTTATGGGGCTAGAAAGACATGTTACCTATGCTTGAAGACACCTCTCTAACTAAGGCCCTTCCTTCCTTCCTTCTTCTCCTTTCTTCTCTTTTTGAAGTGATGTTTGTTCTTTGTGATTGTTAGTCTCATGATGGTAGGCAAGAAGGAACACATCAATGTGAGGTCACTATTAATGATATGGACTTGGTCTGAAACTTTGATGGATAGGTATGATGGTCATTTTAATATAATTGACACAAGAACCTATTGTGAACATGGTTAAGTACCTTACATCCTAATCTCTACAATCCCTTCTCATCCCATTATTGACCTCACTAATTCATGCAATTATGGACCTAATTGTTTTGTATAATATAGTGCAAAATCCTAACCAAGGTAGGTATGTGTTGTTTGAAACAAAGGCATGATCTACAATTAACTTTTAAGGTGCCCATGGACATCTATAGGAGTGGTTATCAAGGGCATTATTGTAGAAGCCTGCTTTGGGGAGGATCCACTTGTATAACTTTTTTTTATCATGACTTTGAACCAAACCTCACATCTTCAAGAACATCATTAACAAATTCTTTGAATTTATGTATGATTTTGCGATCAAATTCTCATTAATTCAAGTTATCTTTAATGTCATTATATTGAAATTTCCTCTAAATTCAAAATTTCTTGGCCATCTTATGAACCAAACCTTTGGTTTTAATTATTCAAAAACTTCTGTGCTTCTAGAGTTAAGCTCATGGGGGCTAAGTATGTAATTTTAGAAATTTTTCTAACATTCTATTTTTGAACATTATGGTAACTAATAGTAATAATAATCAAACTAATGTGAACAACTTGATGATTTTAATTACCTCATAGCCTTGGGAATAGTACTTTGTCATCACCTTGTGCTTAAATGCTAATATTTTTTTGCATTTTAAGCTAACTAAGGGATCCAAAAAGGATTAAATATTAAGGAAATTTTACCAAAACTAATGTTGATCCTTTGGTAATTATAGATGATGCTAAAGAAAATCCTAAGGTTGAAGGTCTTTTGCAAGGTAAGGAAAAGAGACCAAGAGAAGGACAAAGAAGAATATTCGCATGGAAAAATAGTAGCACATACAAGGATTAAAGCTCAAATGCCATATGTTTGCTAGATCCATGGGATGATTAGAAGAAATTTTTGTCTATCCTTAAAGAATTTTCTGCATAAAAAGAGAAGCATCAACATAACAATCAAGTTTGGAAAGACTACCATTGTTAGGGAAAATAAGAAGATTAATCTTCGACTAATTTTTTTACCTCTACAATTTTATAAACTTTAATGTCTATCTAGTATTTTTGTCATTTTTTAATACATCCACTTGAATAAAATTTTTTAATGTGACACTCAAATTTTGTAATGGTAGCCAGTCTAGTCTTAGTCACCCCACAATTTCTGTAATGAAACTTCATCCATTTATATATAACTCAAGGACAAGTTTTTAATCAATTGTGGGGATATGTTGAGAAACTTCATCAATGCATCCCTATCGACACATCCTCATTGATTCATCTTAGATGCATCGATGCATATGTGTGGATGAAAATGCATTGATGCATTAATAGGCAATGCATCTTAGATTCATTGATGCATCCCTATCGATGCAGTGAAATGCATTAACACATCCCCGTCGACACAATGCATATATTTGCCTATAAGTATGCAAGCACCTGCTACGTATTTAACACCTTTTGGTCATTCTAGAAGCTAGGCTATTATAGTTTTATTTCATGATCTTAGCAAACTGTTTCATGAACAATAAAAAGATCAAGATTGATTGATATTCACTGCAACACTTTGACTTAGAATAGATTTACTTTTAATACAATTTACTTTTTATGTACTTAGTTAATATTTACATTTCCATGCACGATAATCAATCAAAAAAATGAGCACGACTATTTTTGAGCATAAACATGTATTCGCTTGGTAATCCCAGTAGGGTTATTACCTAGTTTGACCCATAGCATAACACTTGATAATCCCAATAGTGGGAACATGAGTTCAAGAAATGTACAACAAGCTGGAAATAGACATTCATTGTCCTTAGGCTAGCTTTGAATTTATCTTCTTGTTATTAATTAGATTAAATAATTAATTTCTATGTTATTGTTAATGTTAGTTTAAGGTCCCAACAACATCATAATCATATGCCTCACTTTAGACTAAACCATACATCATAAAGATACCACTAGTCTAAGTGGGAAGACAATGACCTACAATCAATGCTTAACAATCTAAATACCACACTAGTTCTATCCATGGAATTTCACTAGATTGCATGTGAATGCTTACGATTCATATGGTTGAACGTAGGGGATACCCGCCACTCATCAAGTTTGAAAAAAATCTCACCAAAATTTGTGAATAAGGAACCAAAAGCATGCATTTATTCCTAAATAGGATCACATGATTCATAGTGCCTCTTGTTTTGCTATTGTACTTATTGAAAGTAGGTAGTGAAAATCCCTTTGGCAAAGGGGTCATAGAGCTTATGGGATTACTTAAGACCTAATCCAATGAAATAGAATAATCTCCTTACTTTCTTACTACCTTGTCATTTTATCTTCATTGTTTTGAAGATGAAGCATCGTGTCATTAAGTAGTGCCAACAACTATAGTTCTACTACTAGGAAATTGATAATAGGTGGAAGTGTAGTAGTAGGTGAGAATGTTAAAGGAGAACACACATAGATAATGGATCCAATGGTTACAAGAGCAAGTATAGCCAAGAAAATTGGATTAAATGAGTATACTAGAAAAGAGAACACCCTAGTACCTTGAGAAATGATAAATGGCTGTGGAGTGAGAGCAAAAAGTCAAAAAGGTTAGAAGAGAGGTATGGTAGGTTATTGTTGAAAGATAAAATAAGTAATTCCAAAAGGTGGAACATAGGATTGAAAAATGGAGTGTGAATTGTTGACATTGTTAGGTAAAAATAGCTAGTATGATAAAATAAAGCTTGAAGAAAGGTTGAAAGGTTTGGTAGTAAGTGGAATAGATCCATGTGTAATACTCTAAGTACCTAAGATACTGATATTATAAATGTGATGAAATAAAGGATTGCTTTTACCAAGCTCTCCCACTAGTTTCTCTTCATCTTCATCGATTAAGTGAATGTCATACTTAATGGTAACATTTTCTCTTCTTCCTCTAAGAGTGATGTGTGGATCAAGAGGCTCACCCAAGATAGTCTTCATCCTAGCTTCTTTGATTTTTAGGTAAATGAATTTTTAGGCTAATCCAAGAGTGATGTGATGAATTCTATTATCTCCTTAACTTCCTCATCATCCAGTTTAACTAGATGATCTAGATTAGAAAGAAAGGATGCCTAATTATTAGGGCACTTATATTCTACCATGAGCCTGAGCATATTAAGTAGCTCCCATTGTACATAAGCTATTTTTTTTTCCTTTAGGCTTAGTCCTCCTTAAAATTCTTGATTTTTCTTTGGATCCATTAGCTTCTAGATCTTGGAGAAGCTCAAAGTAGATGAAGATGCCCAACACTGAAAATGGTAGTGACTTCAAAACCCTGTTACCAGTGTGTTGATTCATCCCCTACAAATAGGTTTACATTCAAAATAAAAGACTAGAGACTTTTTTTAATGAGAATGTTGAAATCATAAAGAAATAAAGTCACATGAGTTGCTAATAGGAGTTGACAAAAAACTAAAACAACTACATTGGAGTTGTAGAGAGATGACATGATGTTACTATTTTGATGTAACACATCAATAATACTTAGAAAATTGTAGAAAATACTGAAACATGAAAACTTAAGCACAGAGAAAATCCTAGAAACAATGTGTAGTCTTGTGGAGGTCCTCCTTTTAGTGCTAGAAAGTTGTTCCAGTGAGAATCATCATAATTCGAGACCTGACACAACCTAACAAGAAACTAAGCCAAGTAATCTCGTGGCCATCAAATGGTCTAGAAAAACTAGTTTTTTACTAATTTCCATCAAATAGAAAAGGGAATTTTATATCATTGGAAAAATCTAACAATCTAAGCCAAACATTTTTTCCAAACATCAGTAGATATTAAGGAATAAGAGAAACATGCATGCATGGAATAGTTGAAAGAAATGAGAGTAAAAATATGTAGAAAATACTTATGACCCTAAGTGAGATAAAATAGAACACTATGTAGGTTAAAAAAGATCAAGCATATGGTTGGTAGTAAAAGTTTTTGAAAGAAAATAGTTTATAAAATGAGATAGATCTATTTTATTAATGTGTAAATTCTAAGAGGGAAAATGTAGAAAGTAGATTAGAAGTAGATCTAGGTAACACCAAAGATAAAATGATTGAAATGGGTAGATCCAAATTATAATGAAAATAAGGAAATAGAAACCTACTAAGAATGTTCCAGGATGTATACAAAGGATCAAAGGAATCTAATAAGGAGCTATGTTATTCCATTCTTTCTTCAATGCATGCACCTAATGCAAATTTGACAAGAACAATTGTAGATTCTGAAGTTGATGAAGCAAAGGGATGAATCAAATCAACACATTGACTAGATTCTAAGCAATTCTATATATGTCAAAATCATAACATGAAGGAGATACAATGTGTCAATAGGAAAAGAGAAGAGAAATCAAGGGATCTAATATCTCTAGAAAGAGAGTAATTATTCTACAGAGAGGTAGAGTCTTTGGAAAGGAATTTCCAAATTACCAATCACAAAGGATGATAACTGCATTCAATTGTAAAGATAGATAGAAATGCTAAGTAAATTTTAAGAAATTTAGATTAAAGAAATATCCACCAATCAAAAATCCAACCCCTTTTTTTTAGAGGTATTCTTCTTTTTATAAGTTGAAAATGCCTTGTAAAGCATGTAGAAATGATACATTGGGATCTTCAAAATCTTGTAGAAGTTTTGGATAGGATAATTAATGTGTAGATAGTTGATGTGAGAATTGACATTGAATGTCAAATGTGAAATTAACACTAAACGTTGAAGAGATTAAAACACCTCAAAATTTTGTATGTTATAGCTAGTTTTCATCATGTAGATTTCACCCCATGAAACTTGACGTAAAACTTACATGTAAATGTAAAGATTGTAATCCATGAGGGGAAATCTCACATATTCCATACTTTTGGGGCTGAAAAATGCCTTTCAAGTGGTCAAAGCCTCATTCCCCAACTGTAAAAAGTCACCTATCTATATTTGGGTTTGGAAGGGGGATCAGAATTGCCTTTTGGAATGTCAAAAATGACAATTTAATGGGTTTTATAAAGGGTATACATTTTTCTACACTGAAAACACTTGCAGGGGGAAGATCTTAGTTACCCCCAGTGTGGAGAGGTGGGGGTTCCCCTTCCAACATGGAAACCTTTCCCTCTCAGCATGGAAGTTTCCCCCTCAGCTTGGAAGTCTTTCCCTAGTGTGGAAGCCACAAAAGCTAGATTTCAACACTCCATGCACTTCAACATTAACCAAACACTTTATCATGGATCGTAGAAGTCTCAACATGGAAGATTCATGTCTAGGATGGAAGGTGTGCTCTTGTTACTATTTATGGTAAACAGAATGGCCATGGGGGGAAGGCACTTACTATATATAGTAGCCTCCCAAATTTGGGCATCCATCTCACCTATACGAGGCAAAAATTTGTAGCAAAATTATAGCCAATTTGCAGTCATTGTATAGTCAAATTACAGCCATTTTGCAGCACCATTCATGATCTAAAACTAACCCTAAACACCATTTATAGGTTCAACAATTTTTCATGGTAGTACAATTTTCATGATCACAAACTCTTTGGCAATTTTAGACTTTTGGCATTTTTCCACATGTGGGTATTTTCAAGTGCTCAAGAGCTCTTGCAATCTCCCATGCTTGCATTATCTTAAACCCTAATGTGAAAGCATTATAGCCTTTGCAAACCCCTTGAGACTTCTGGATTTTTGATGTCAACACTGCATTTCTTGGACTTCCAATCCCTAGCATGAAGTAATCTAATAAGCAAATTGAAAAATCATAAAATTTCAGGTCTTAGCATCTCGACTGCAAATTTGGCTAAGTGTTAAAATGATGGCACTTTGCCCAAATTTTTCTAAGTGTTGAGTGTAGTTAGCTTCAACTACCAATTTTGCAAATTTTTTTCTAATTGCTGAGTTACGTGTCTTGGATGTAACATGGGGCGAGTGTGGTAGCCAGAGTTAGAAAATTTTTGAACTTTTCTGGTCACCTCCAGACTTAGAAAATTTTCTAAATTTTTCTCGTAGTCCCACCCACTACACTATGATGTGGCACCCAATCCATGTTTTGCACTAACCCTAGCCCTATAAATACCACTGGATCCCCAACGTTTTGGCGATTGGCATTCTTAGACAATTGGCATTCCCAAGTGGTTGACATTCCCAGACGATTGACATTCCTAGGTAGTTGGTGTTCTCAAACGATTGGCATTCCCGAGTGGTTGGCATTCTCAACTGGTTAGCATTCCCAAGAAGTTGGCATTCCTTGGACATGAGCATTTTTAGCACTTGGCATTTAGCATTCAACACTAAGCATCTTTGGATGAACAAGATCTAGATGCACTAGCAGAGAGGTAGAGTTACATTCTATGACCCACTGCAGCTCCACCGCAGCCTTGCAAGACACCACAGCCTATGATACATAGCAACAACCAACCTGACAGGCATGGTTCATAATGGCAAGCACCAGACTTCATGACTCAACACCACTGAGACTATGACTACATTCCCATTGTGCATGTTGTACACTATGTACCTTCTAAGATCCTTTTAGAGTTAACTATGCTCCCATTTGAGGTGGTGTTCCATTTTTCTCTCTTGTTTCTAGCATTTTTTTTTTTGCATCTTTTCACACTTTTACATGCATTTTCACGTTGTACTACGAGTTGTTTGCACTTGCATTTCAGCTAACCATGCCATCCCCCAGTTGCATGCACCACCATAGTTGCAATCAATAAAGTCCCTATTTGATTGACAAGAACATTTAGGGTGCTCCACCTCCATTTTCTAGCAAGGCCC
>MNCI01031885.1:694474-714352 GCA_015680685.1 Gnetum montanum
GTTATACCCACTGCCCCAGTTGCAACCGACAAAGCCCCTATTCGAACAAAAAGACCATTTAGGGCACTCTGCCTCCATTTCTAGCAAGGCCCTCACATGGAGGCGGGGTTAAGGCTATGCATCTGTTGATCCCTTGGTGATTCTAGCCACTAATGTTTCTAGTCGTTACACAAGTTTCTCACTTTTTAGACCCCCAATAGTAACCCAAATTGTAGATCTATAGTTTGTAGCAGAGGAGATTCGAATGCATCAAGAGTGGCTTGGTATCTAGATCATGAAGCATATCACATCAGATTCAACAAGCCTTGAACTCCTACCTCAGCGAACCATTCTTTTCTCTCTCATAGGCATTTATTGTACACATTTCTAGAACTCTTCCTTAATTATTTTAATAAAATTTTAAATTTCCATTTTGTGTACAATCTGCATTTGTTTTTTTTTTTTTTTTTGTTCTACAGATTTATAATTTTTTTTCATTATTATTTACATCATTCATTTTGCATTTTGTAAGTCCTTGAGTGATCTACCGAACCATCCTAGGCATCCCAAATCCCATTTTTTTAGATGCCCTGGGGATTCGAGATTGAGGCTACTATGCTAGATCTATCAATTTTCCCAATGATCAATTTTTCTAATTGTAATAATTTTCTTGGTGCTAGAAGGAGGGCCTCCACCCAATTTCTATATCTAAATCAATTTTCCCTATTGCCAACATTGCCTCCCATTGCAAAAATTTGCAATTTTGACATTAAAACTTTTTAAGTCTTCAAAACCCAATGTTGCAACCCATCCCCTCTGCAATCAAAGCCTAGCATGGAAGTTGTAAGTGTTTGGGTTTTCAAGATTTTCATAGCAATTGCTCTGAATTTCAAGGCCAACGTTGGCATCCCACCAAAACCTTCAAAAAATTAATGTTGCCTCTTCTCCCCCCTCCCCCACCTTGTGACTAAAACTAGAGGTGGTTTGGGTGTTGGCTTTTCATAGCAACTACTATAAATTTTCCTTTCCAAAGCTAGTGTTGATACCTTTCCTCCCTTTTTCCTTTCTGCTCCCAATTTTTCCTAGTTTCCAAAGTAGGTGGTACAACCCTTTCAAAAATCATCAAACTTCTAAAAATTAGCCTCCTCCTATCTTTCCAAGCTGAGAAAATTGGCAGCCTACCAAAATGAATCTTAGTGGAAAAACACCAACTTTTCACCTTGATTTTTAGCCTTTCCCCTTCATCAATGTTGGATTAGGAGGTGCGAGATTTCCATCATCTCACCCCCTTTCTTTCCCCCTTGTCATACTTAGTGTAGAGGTAGTTAGGAGGCTAGCATTGGTGAGGCTTGTTACTAACTTTCCACTTTGGTTTTCAACCTTCCCCCCCATTAAAATTGGATTAGAAGGTATGAGATTCCCATCATCTCACCCCCCTTATTTTCCCCCTTGTCATACCAATGTAGAGGTAGCTAGGGGGCTAGCATGGATGAGGCTTAACACCAACATTCCCAACCTTTTATTTTTGGTAAAGGGGTAAACCCCCATTACCCCCCACTTACTAATTATAGAAAGTGCCCTATTTTCATCCATTTTTTGCTTCCTTTGACCATTTTTGAATTCCACTTATTGGGATTTACCTCTATTTTTTCCTTTTATAGCCTATTTTAAGCCATTTTTGATAAAATAACCATGTCTTTCAAGCAATCCACCAAGTTACCCCTCACCTTTACTGGTAAAGGTCTTAGCAAACTAGCCATGAGGGTCTATGACCCCAAAGATCCTACTATCATTAAATGTAGGCAACCTTTGAGGGTCACGGGGAAAAGTCTTGATCTTACAACCATAAATGAAGACCAATATAGCTACATTTGTGCCAAAATATACATCAACATGCTAATTCCACATTTGGAAGCAGAAGACAAAAGGGAGTTTAAACTCATCCACCACAATGGTAAGGAGTACATCCCTTCCTCCTATGACAAAATACCTCTAACCAACATGCATGTGGGTATCCTAGCCCAATTAATTAAGATAAAGGAAGAAGATGACAAGCATAGCTCGAAGGAGTAATAGGAAGAGGAGGACAAATTTAGGGTAGAATCTAAGCCTAAAAACATCCTAGGGGAATTGTTCTAACAAGCAACACCCAAGGCTATCGAGCCTTTCCCTCATGCCTTTATTTTCTTCATGGGCATGGTACCACCATCTTCCACTCCCTCCTACCCTACCATAGCTAATCCCACACCATTCATAGCCATGCAACAAACTTAATTGATGTCATATCCCATGGCCTATAATCCATTGATGCCTTTTGTCACATAGCTCTTATCTGTACAACCATCAACAATGATTTTCACCACCACAAATCCACTTACCACTTGTGTGGGATCCACCATGGAAACTCAAGGATCACACACACCCTTTATTCCATTTGTGCCTCATGTACTAGTACAAACATCCTTTTTCTTATTTTTCCCACAAGCTACAACCATGACCCAACCTCTTTCTTCCATCCTATAATTCATAGCAAGGCCATAGAGGCCACAACCATATGTGCAAGCCCCACAACCAATAGGACCACCGCAAGGTCTAGATCCAACCTTTCGTATGATTCAAGACCTAATGGAGGAGTTAAAGAGGCTCAAAGCCTCTACTTCCGAAAGTGTCAAGATTATGAATTTCTACTAGGATGATCCCATTAGTCCTATGGTTCCACCCTTAACACTAACTCTTGGTGTCCCTATCCCCCAATTTAGCAAATACAATGGAGAAGGTGACCCTAATTTTCACCTTATAACCTTCAAATCCAAATGCTTACTCTTGTAGTCATGGCCTCATACCATCATGAGGATTTTTTCCATGTCCTTGACTAAGAAAGCACTTGATTAGCACCACACATTACTTAGAGGATTCATATCCTCTCTTGAAGACTTGATAGCCCAGTTTATTAACTACTTCAAGTACAACTTGAAGCCTAACACCACACTTGACCAACTCATGAAGGTCAAGTAGGGCCCCTTGAGCTCGTACAAAAGCTCATCCAATGATAGAATGGACAATTGAATGAAATACCAAAGCTCATCTTTTAGCCATATTCAAGGGGGTCATGAAAAACTTTATCAAGTCAAAACTTTACTATCTTGACCCATGGTCCCTTAGCTAAGCATTTTTCCAAACCAAGAATATAGAAGCTTCTCTGGAGGCTAGTCATGATCTAGCCTACATAGCATATCAAAATCAACATACACGGAGAAACAAAGAGAAGAATAAATAAAATAATACAATCGTAGTAGCTATTACCAAAGAGGCAAAGATCACAAACTAGGGGCCAAGGACCAACCCACCCAAGGCCCCTACTAATGATCGCAATAACCAATCATCAACCTCTAGGATGATTACATCTACTACAACTAGACCAAAATTTTAAGTGGAAAGACTATAGTAAGCATACCTCTAAAGCAATCTAAGTTGCTAGAACAACTACTGAAGAGTGGGTGCATGCAAATACAAATATATGACTAAAGCTACTCAAAAGAAACTCAATCAACTATGTGAAATAACCAAAGATCCTTCTTGAGCAACAAAGGATGATCCACAACTGCCTAGGTACTTCAAACTAGAATACTTCTTCCATTATCACCAACTTCCTATTCATCACACAAACTTCTACCTCACACTAAAGGATGACCTACAAAGGATGATAGATAAGGGAAAGATAGTCTTATATGCTTCCAACATAATAAAACCACAAAATCATTCGATGTAGGCCTACAAAGACCCATTGAATGTTAATGAAAACCCTTATGTTATTTTAGCATTCAACATCAATGATGATTAGAAATCCCTAAGAGAACCATTCCTGATTTGAGTACCCCCTTGCACTAAAAGGGATTCTTCAACTTCCACTAGCTCAAGATTCCACTTCATCATAACAATACCATTATGAATGCCTCCAAGGAAACCTTTTGTCATCAGGGTATCCTAGCCTAACACAACCCAACTAGCCATAACCTAACCAACTACACAATGACCTCCTGTGATGGCTAATGGTATAGCCTCTTCTTCACAACCTAGGATTAACAACTAGAAAACTTCAACTAAGCAAAATAAGAAGCATAAGTAAAAGCCTAGCAATAAGGTTGACAAGTAGATAGAGGCACAAAAGGCAGTGAATCCATTAAATCCCACTCCCATATCGGCTATACCCATGACCTCCTCTACTCAACCCATTTCAACTAACAAGCCATAGGAGGATCCTAAAACCCATAGCTAGAAGAACAAGGAAAAGGCTCAACAATGGTAGCCTAAAGCTAAAGTTTGCATTTTGGGGTGCATGGAGGAAGTGAAGCACAGCTATGGTGATAAGCCCACGACCAAAGATAAAAACTTCCTTAGTGTGACGGATTAGGTTAGATAATCTCTTAAGCAAAAGAATATAACTTTGAGCTTATATGACCTGATCATGACTTCTGCCACACATCATGAGGCATTAGTCAAAATGTTGACTTCCATCCCCATTAGTGTGAACATCCACACTGATGAGAAAGCCATTTATGCAATGATGGTTCCTCCCTCATCAAGGGAGGAGAAGTCAGCATTCATAGCATTGTATGATAACAAAATCAAGGTTAATCCCCAAAATGGCAAAGTAACTAGGGCTCCTCTATTCAAAACCATACATGTAGAACAATTGAAAGAACATCAAGTGCATGTTAATCATAGAGCCACAACTAATGTCATTCCATGAACCATTGTTGAACACCTAGGCCTAACTAAGGAGATATATCCTACATCAATAGTTGCCCTCAAGTCTTTTAACAGATCTAGGATTGCGGTCAAGGGATCCATCTTTTTGGATTTTTTTGCAAGAGAGAAATTCCCCAAAACCATCAATTTATTAGTGGTGGAGGAGACATCGAGGTTTAAGCTTACCTTGGGGAGACTATGGTTGGCTCAATTATGAGTCATGTCCTCACCCATCCATCAAGAAATTCACCTTCCTTATGAGGGAGGTGAAATCATCATCCATAGTGATAGTGCAATTACCCTAGCCATCAACAATGTGAACATAGAGCAAGGGTCTGAGGTGAAGCTTCAGGAAGAAACTCCCAGCCATGAAGTCTATCAACCCAAGTGATAGCAACAACTAAATGATGACAATGATAAGCAATGGGATGTGTTATGGGATGAACTCCCTTTTAACATCATTAGTCAACGTGATGGTGAATACAAGCTTGTGAAAAGTAGACCTCACTCATTCCCTAATCTTTCAAAGATTAGGAAGAATCTGCACAACTGAAGTGCACATTAGCCTCTTCATGCCCTTATAACCAAATGCACTGATAGCCATGTAGCCTACTTTGTTATACCTTTTTATGTACTTTGTTTTACTCTCTATGCATGTAGCCTAAGTTTCTACTTTGCATTTACTTATTTATTACAACCTTTCTCATGTTATAAACATCAAAAAGCTTCAAAAACTTTAAAACAAAAAATCACCAAAAAAAATATAAGTTTCTTTTTCATCATAGACTACCATGTCTTAAATTGGCATAGATAATCACAAAACATGGCCTACTATGGCCTTAAACTAGCATCACAGTCTACTAAGACTTTAAACTAGCAACATGGCATGCCATGGCCTTAAACTGGCAAAACAATACAACCTATGCTCACCATCGCCTAAAATTGGCGAACATCAATTTTATGATATTTTTTTTTAGCCTATTATGACATCGATTAGCCATTTAACTGTATAACCAAAAACATCAACATAGCCATTTGCAACATCTATAACATTTATAACATTCACTAGAATAATATATATAGCCAAAAATGAAATCAAAATTTAAAATTTAAATTTAAAGTGCCCATAACATAAATAACCATGGCCACACTGTGTGGAAAAAATTTCAAAAAATAATAACTATCTATAACATAGTCTTGGCTAACATTAGCCATCAAAATGAAAATAAAAAGTAATGTAGCTAACAAGCTAAAAATGAATAGATGGAGGATGCTAAGGGGCATCTAGAGGAGGAAGTGATGGATCATCTGCACCCTCACCACTGGGGCCACCAATGTCTTCTAATGTTTGAAATACAACAAGGCATATTTAGTTAGCAACCAATAGCCAAAATCATAACTTAAAAAAATCTAAGACATAAAATACATCTAACCTATGGGGATTCTAGCTCCATAACTTCTAGTGGTAGATGTGGAAGGCCTTCCTCCAAATGATGGAGGATCTATTCCTCCATCACGTTGACCCAATCAACATCCCCAAGATCAACATGGGAACGAATGTCAGTCCTATCTACCATAGTCCAAGTAGGTGGCTCCCAAGTAATAATAGTTGTAAAATTCTTGCTTGTAGTAGTGGTAATCTAAGAAGTAGGAGATTGCTCCATCATGAGAGTACTCTCAAAAAGCTGATAAGCACTCTCCACTTAGATCACCTAGATGAATAGCTCTCTCTTGCACCATTCAATTGACTCCTCCTTGAGCCACTTAAGGCAGGCCCCATGATTCACCTTGTACTATCACTAGTGGCCCTTTTGTTTCTTACCCCACTCTAGGACCAAGCACAGTGATCTTTCTAATCCTTAACCTTTTAAGAGATGAGGTCCATATACATCTATTGTTCCACCATCTCTCATAAAACTGCTACTTTATCCCAAATGGTATGCCAGTAGTAGGCCCATGTGATCTCCTCGGTCCACAATTCCCCTGAGTTAGCCACTTAGGCTTCAACAAAATCCTTATGGTCCTAGAGATTCCTAATCATCTCCTTCTACCATTGAGTCTTCTTCCTTAAGGTTACAAATTCCTCCCATATGGATTCATTAAACCTCTCTAGCTCCCATGAATTTTTTGCACATGACATTACTAGATCAGCAGCAGTCTTGTACAACTTCAAGCGTACACTAGATACAGCAAAGGAAAGCTCAAGCAAGGAGTCAATCTCCATGTCTTAGCCCAAGTCCTACTCCACAAAAGGCACTACACAAGCATGAAATACAATGATAAACATAATGTACAATCTAAGATAGCCATAAAATAGAACATAGCCAAATAACTAAGGCATATAAAAAAAAGTCCTTACCTATCTTAGGTGCAACCTATTGTAACCAATTGATGATGTCCTTAGCCATCCCACACATTAACTCTACCTTGTCTAGGGTCTCCACCCATGCTTTCACACAAAACTTAGGGATAGGGAGTTCAACTGGTGGCTTAGGAACTACTATAAGCATAACAATCATCAAAGGATTAGGATGAAAAGCAGATTTAATCAATAGGATATTATGAAAGTGTTAAGGCATAGGCATACCAGGATTCTCCTCTTCTTCTTTTGGAATGATGACGAGAGATGTACCTAGCACTACCTCATCAAACAAGGCATCTAGATCATTTATATCTACATCAAAAAACCCTTCAACCACAAGTTTCCTTAGGAGTACCTCTTCTTCATGCCTTTGTTCTTCCTCCATGGTAGCCTAGGCTACCATAACTTGATGCTTATCTACAACCATAGCACATAGAAAACTGATTAGCATATGAAACCATAACATAGCCATGAAGTTTAAAATAGCCAAACATAGATAAAACATACTTGTAACTACATGGCTTAAGTTTAAACTTAAGCTTCGTCGAGGCAAGTTGGTCTGATGCTGGTAGTGCTTCCTCCATGGACCTCTTGAGTTTCTCCCTATCTGCCACTTCAGCCTCCCTACATCATCGTTTGGCCTTTAGGATGCTCGCTACAAATGTGATAGGCTTCTCATCATCCATGCTATTAAGGGACTCACACAACCTACCATTAAGATCCTTGATGGTAATAGATAATGTATCATCAATCACCTCTAGTGGGTTCTAGGCCTACATCATTGGATAAGTGCGCTTTATCCAAAACTTAGAAAGTTGGCTTAGGTCTTGGAAAACCCATCGTCCATTCCTATGCACCACTAGAAACTTTGTAAACCTCCTCAAATAACACGCAAAAAATGCAAATTGCATGTGGATTATTGTAGAGGTATCTATGCAGAATCTAAGGATCTCCTATTGAAGCTTGACAACCAAAGAAATCACCCAATTGAACCTGGAGTCATCCATTAGGACCTTCTTAAAGGTCCACCCCTGCACGATGCTAATCATCTTCTTTTGCAATAATAGTTTGGGAAATGCATGAGACCTGAATAAAGGATATGATTTCTTTGCATCAAGGCTCATGGAGCTATCCATGAAAATTCTGGAATGTCCCATGTTGGCACCAAGCCACTCCAAAACTTCCTCACGATGGCTCGATTCCTCCAAAACCTACAAAAAAGTATTAAAACTTAGGAAAAAGCATTAAAACTTGGAAAAAATAATATAGCCATAATAAAAATATTTCTAAAAATAATAAAAGATTTTAATTTTCTTAAAAACAATTTAAAACATAAGTTTTACATGTTGACAAGAAAAACTACACATATCAATCACATCCAATCCCTAAAGAGGTAAGGTACTACAACCAAGATTCACACAATTTAGCCAAAAATTCATCGAAAATTCATATAAGCTCTAGTTTCAGTAATTTCACCGTGGAAGGAATCCTAAAATCACAAGCTTCACAGCCATGACATTACAACCAAAGATACACGATCACTTTTTATATGAAACATAGACAAAACTAGCAAAAACCATAGTCATCACCATTAACCCCCTTTTCATGTAGGGTTGGTAAAAAATTCTCCAAAAATTTGTTTGAGCTCTAAATGGAGTGATTCCACCACCATTTGAAAGCTTAAATTGAGCCCTATGCATCAAACTTAATAAAAATTCAAAACCAGTGTTGTTTATTCAAAAACAAAATTCATTAATTTGGATGAAAATCTGAAAGTGGCGCAAACCTCCTTTTG
Source organism: Gnetum montanum (assembly GCA_015680685.1). Classification (NCBI taxonomy): domain Eukaryota; kingdom Viridiplantae; phylum Streptophyta; class Gnetopsida; order Gnetales; family Gnetaceae; genus Gnetum; species Gnetum montanum. The sequence goes on from MNCI01031885.1 coordinate 703,360, forward strand.
ACATAGGCTTAATAAATAATTCATTAAAATTTGTTTTAAGTCCAATCGTAGTGATTCCACCTTTGTTGGAAAGTTGAAGCCAAGGCCCACCTATCCATAACCAAAAACAACCTAAACTATTTCTATTTTCTTAGGAAAAATTCATGAATTTACATGAAAATCTAAAACCTACATAAAAGGCCTAACTACATGACCTTAGGAAAACCTCCATAACTTAATCATTTCAAAGCCAAATCAAACAAGACAGTAGCCATTGCAAAGCTTAAACATAGGGCTACAAACCCATAAATACGAAACATTTCTTTCTTTTTTCATATAAAAAAGCTAAAAAGCTAAAAAGCCAAAAACCAACTTAACATAGCCATAAAAACATAATAGAAATAGCCAAAACAATTGATGCCCATTAATAAAAACACCAAAATAAGGGGATAGGATTTCATTAGAATTTAATTTTGATGAATATTTCAACCTAGATCTAACAAAAACTATCCTACCCCCAAATTTTGGTAAAAAAGCATGAAAATAGCTAGCCTAATTTCAAAAATCAAATCTACTAAGGCCAAAACAATGAAAAAACCATAGATCTATGTAGAAATGACAAAAAAAAGATGTGGTATTTCATCAAAATTTCTTTTTACCCCCTCTATCAGCATAGATCTAAGAAAAATGGCCTCACACATGGTAAGAAAAACATGAAAAATAGCTTAAAATGAAAGCAAAAATAGGTAGAACTACCTACCTCAAAGCAACAACAGATGAGTCTTGGATGCAGATAGGCTTAGGAAATCCTTGTGGATTCCTTTCATACTCATCTACCTTTTGAATCTTTAGGTTTCTACTCTTTCCTCCATGTTTCTTTGGCACCATGGTAGGCTTAATGTTAGGAATAGTTGGAAATTGAGAAGAATGGGAGATCAAAATTGATTGCAAGGAAGATGGGAGGCTTCCACACTAAATATTGGTACTCCCTACAATAAAAAGCTCTACCAGAGCTCTCCTCCAATGCACTATTGATGTATAATGACAATTTTGATCAAAAACTTATCAAATTCAGCATTAAAAACCACATCAAAACCTAAAATGCCCACCTCTAAACCCCAGTTTCCCGTTTAGTGCACCATAACTCCAAGTGCATTAAAGTGCAAGGGGGGGAAAGTCTCTTCGATGTTGAAATTAGTGGGAGTCAAGCTCAAAATTTAAAATTTAAAATTTTTGGGTTGTGGGCCCCACCATATGACTTCCCTTTTATCCAAAAATTGCATCAACACTGAGTTTTGGCCACTTTTGATAATTAAAGAAATATTTCAATCTTAACTCCCATGCATCCACACTGGGGATGTCATGCTCATCATGGACACATGCCTCCCATTGCCCAAACCATCAAAACATAGCTATGTTACCATTTTTAGTAATCAAAACCTATCTTTTTCAACCCAAGCTCCCAAAAGGGATTGGACATGGACAAAGCTAGACAACATGGGTTTTCATGCTAGGGAAATAGTACCCTTCATGGAAGAAGGGGGTAACATTTATTCTTACCCCTATCTTAACACCCATCTAGCCCAAGTTTGACCCCCAAAGTGGACCCACATGACCTAGTACGCCTCCAAACATTCCCGGCAACCCCAGAACCTCACCAAACCTAGCCAAAACCTTATAATTTGGTAGTTCCATGCTAGGGAAAGCCTCATCCATGTTGAGCATCTCATCCCTAGCATGGATGGATGGGGGGAAGACCAAAATTTCCCAAATTGACTACCTAGTAGCCATTTCTTAAAGCGTGGAGACCCTTAAACCCTATTGAAACCCTCTGGAACATTTGAATGTCCCAAAAGTAGTCAAATATGGCACAAAACTATCACCCCCCTCTCATCTATGCTAAGGCCATCATGCTTGGCATGGAAGAAAAAGGGGAGACTGCATAAGGCACTTAGGAGCCTCTAAACTACTAAATCTTTTCACCTAGTATTGACAATTAACATCAGCAACCTAGAGACTAACATGCATGGTCAATTGGCTATCAAAATAGCCTAGATCTAACTTTCTTGATTCTTCCACACTAGGGAAGACCTTTTTTGTGCTTCCCAATGTCGACAAGTAGGAAGGTTAGTGGAAGTTCCAAAAATAAGAAAACAATAACAGATTATCTTGAACTAACACTAGAACCTTCACAACCTTTCCAAATGCCATTAGAATGTTCAAAATTAGTAAAAAGAAACTTCCTAAGGTTTTTCCACACTAGAGGTTACTTCATCCACATTGAGCATCCCAATGTTAACATGGATGGAAAGGAAAAAGCCAAAACTATTGAAGTTTGCATGAAGTTTGACTTCCAAAAGCAACCCACACCTTTCGAAAGCATCCAGACTTCAAGAAGTCATCTAAAATGACCAAAACTTGTTCCCCTTGAGTTTTCCACACTAAGGAGAACTCTATCCATGTTGAGTATCCTAGTCCTAGTGTGGATGAAAGGGGGGAAGCCTAAAAATCCTCTCATAGCCCTCAAAATGATCAGATTTTGACCCTAGACATTAATAGTCAACACCTACAACCCTGTGGACATGCATTCATAGCCAAAATTGCCAATTTTAGAAAAAACCAAGGTCTCCTAGTTTCTCCACACTACGAGCTCCCTCTTCCATGCTAGCCAACATGGAAGAAAGGGGGAAACCTTGGGGGACTTCAAAATAGCCTTTAGAAACCTTAAACAAATGTCAGAAAGCCCTATGTGTGTCTTGGAACCCTATTTGCACATCGTAAGATCGTCAAACCTACCAATATTGACCAAGAATAGCCACAAAATATTTCCCCTAGTCTTCCATGCTAAGCATGGAAACCCTAGTATGGAAAATGGGGGAAACACCACAAACCACTTCACAGCCATTAAAATGGCCTAACTTTGACACTAGGTAGAAGAAGTTAATACTAACAACCTTAGAAATCCACATGCATGGTCAAAAATCTCAAAAAATGGTAAAAAGAAGGGTCCCCTAGTTCCTCCATGTTGAGAGCTACCTCTAACACTAGCCAATCTGGAAGAAAGGGGGGGAACTCTGGGGAGACTACAAAATAACCTTTAAACACCTCAAGCAAACACCCTATAGTTCTACATGAACCCTAAGACTAGTTTTACACCTTTTAGAATCCTATAAAACCCTACAAAGTGATCATAAATGGATAGAAAGTTGCTTCCCATATTCTTTCACACTGAGCATACTATCCCCAGCATGGAAAAAAGGGGAAAGCTTAAAAACCATCTAGGAAACCTCCAAACTGACCAAACTTGGCCCTGGAAACCTTGGAAGCACAAATGCATGATTGATTAAGGCCAAAATTGGCTCATATAGGAGATTTGTGGTTCTTCCACATTGGGGACCCTCTCCTCCATGCTTTCTAACATGGATACTAAGGGGGAAACTCATTTGGGATCCATAAACACCTCAGAACAACATCAAATGTCCTTGACCTTGCAAGCATCCTAGAACCCTGTGTTCACCCTATGGAGTCTTCAAACCTCAAAAAATTGATCCTAAATGGCCAAAAAGTGGTTCCCCCTAGTCTTCCACACTAAGCATCCCAATCCTAGTGTGGAAAAAAGCGGAAGTCAAAAACACCTTGGGAGTATTCAAAACTACCAAATTTTGACATGAAACCATAGCCCTTGGCCCTAGTAACTCCAAAAGCAAACATACATAGTTGATTGTGATCTCAATTAATATAGATCTAGGATTCTTATTCCATCCATGTTGGAGAAGGCTCCTTTCCATGTTGGGAAGAATAGAAACAAGGGGGAAAAGCTACTTTTCCAATTTTGATGGCAAGATGACACTCCTGGAAGCCAAAGATCTATGCTAGAAAAGCCTAGAACATCATAGGCTTCAAGTTTTGCCCATTTAACCTCATTTTGATTACCAAAACCCATTCCCCCTAATCTTTCATGTTGGAGCAATTTCCCTAGCATGGAAATAGGGAGTTAAGACCTTACGTACCTTTGAATGACCTCCAAACATGTCCAAAATTAGCTAGAAACTTGCAGAATCATGACCTACAGCCTTGGGAGCCTATGAACCCTATCAGTGTTCTCCTAGATCACTTTGAATCCACAAAACAAGTGTTCCCCCCATGCTTCCATGCTAGGGATACTGTGCTCAGTGTGGATAAAGGAGGAAAGCCATTTCAGCCTGTTTTAACACTCAAAACTGACTCCAATGCCCTCAAAATGAAGCTAGAGTATGCACAAGTTCCAGATCTAGGTTCCATCTACTTTTTTTACCATGTTTGATCATATATTTGCTTATATTTTAATACTCCATGTTGAACCCCCTCTCTTCCACACTGGCCAATGTGGAAATAGGGGGGAAAGGTTGCAAAACATGCTTTTTAGCTATTACAAACCTTCGGAGTGTCCAATTTTGATAGATTTGATCCTATGTTACCTTAGGGAGGCCCCGAGACCTCAATTTTGGACCTCTAGATGCCCAAAAACCTACCTTCCCTAGTTTCCACATTGAGGTTTCCTTCTTCCATGTTGGCTAGTGTGGAAACAAGGGGGCCCAATGTGGAAGCCTCAAATCTCTCAATTTTCATGCTCAAATAGCCCAGAAATAGCCTTGACTAATGACCAAACTCACCTAATAACCTTGTAGCCATAAATCTTGGGCCGCTAAGGCCTAAAACTAGAAATACCTAATCTTTTTAACCTATATTAGCCAAATTTCACCATATGAAGCCTATTTTTCTTGATTTTTGCCTTATTACATAATGCTTTGACTTTTTTTGGCCTGGTGTTGCATTGTCAACCTTGTTGACCTTATTGTAACCTTTATGCAGCCTTATATTCTCTTTATTTGTCTTATTATAGCCTTATTTTCATTTTTTTAGCCTTTTATTGGTATCAAATAGTGGGGTTTGGCCTTCTCTAACCACCATTTGGCACCATGTGACCATGGCCCGCTAAGGCCTTAAACTAGCATCATAGTCCACTAAGACTCTAAACCAGCATCATGGCCTTCTAAGGCCTAAAACTAGAAAAATTATAACCTTTGTTAACCATTTGTAGCCTTATTTCTTATAATTTAATTTGTTTAGCCTTGGTTTGACCTTTATTAACCCCTTATTGCATTTTGTTTACTTGTTGTCATCCTATTTATAGCCTTGGATGATCTTGTTTGCATTAGAATAGCATGTGTTTGCATAATTTTATAACATTTTATCATTGCTTATTTATTTTTACCCATGTTCCACTTAATATGCTTTTGGTTGACATGAAAGATCCAAGTATGAGTACATGGGAACATATCAATTTGCCTTTGTGTCTACATGGACCTCATGGTGATGTTGAATGGTGTATCAACCTTGATTGCCAAGATCTTGAGCCTAAGAGTCTTGTAGACCACATAGTCTTAGTAGAGAAACCTCTAGAATGGCCTGAACACCTAGTCAAAACCCTTGATTTAGAGGTGGGTGACATAACTGAAGACTCTCTAGTTGAGGTTCCTATCACAACACACAGTGGTAAGGAGAAAACCCATAAACTAAGTTCCTCACTAGAACCTCAATAAGCTTAAGACATCACCAAGGTCCTACAAGGAAAAATTAAGACCTTTTCCTACTCATATGAAGATATGCTAGGCCTAAATCCATGTTTAGTCTAGCACAACATCATACTAGACCCTAGCATTAGACCAATTAAGCAAAAAGTATGTAAGATTAGACCTGATTTGGCCTTGGTAGTTCATGATGATATCTCAAAGCTCTACCAAGCTAGTTTCAATAGGGTTGTTAACTATCCAAAATGGGTGTCCAACATAGTGGTAGTCCCTAAGAAAAATGGGAGTATCCATATTTGCATTGATTTCTAAGACCTAAATAAAATGACTATCAAGGATGACTTCCCTTTGCCTAGTATTAATTAACATATCCATGCTATGGCCGAACATGCCTTGTTGTCCTTTATGGATGGATTCTAAGGATATAACCAAATTAGGATCAACCCAGAGCACCAACTTAGCATGACCTTCATGACCCCTTGGGGTACCATTTGCTATACCATGATGCCCTTTGGCCTTAAGAGCATAGGAGCAACATACCAAAGGGTCGTGACCTATATCTTCAATGATTACATGCTAGGTTTTCTTAACGATTACGTAGACGATATAGTTGTTAGGTCCAAAGTGGTTGACAACCATGTTAATGACCTAGATCTTATGCTTAAATGGTACCTCAAGTATGAGCTTTAGGCTCAATCCTAAGAAATGTGTCTTCAGTGTCAAGACTAGTAAGATGCTTGGCTTTGTAGTAGCTAAAGCTGGGATATGTGTCACTCTTGATAAGGTTAAGGCCATATATAAATTGGCAACACCTACCAACCTTAAGGAGCTTTAGGGACTACAAGGAAAATTACAGTTTATTCATAGGTTAATTGCTAGGCTTGCGAATAAATCACAACCTATGCAACACTTACTTAAGAAAGGGGTTCACTATGAGTGGACAGCTCAATGCCAAGAGGGGTTTGAAAGCCTTAAAGCAAGAGTTAGCACAAATACTAACAATCTATCCTCCATAAGAGGGTAAACCTTTTTATATCTACCTTGCCATATATGATACATCCATTGCCTCTCTACTCTATCAAAAGCATGAGGATGAAGCAAAGATGATAGTATACTACCTTAGTCATCCATTAGTTGCCCACAAGACCCAATATACTAAAGTGGAGAAGTGTTGTCTAGCACTAGTCTTCTCATTGAAGAAGTGGAGATACTACCTCTTCAAAAGCCAAGTCAACATCACTTGTAAAGATAACATGCTCAAAGCTATAACAACCAACATCTACAAAAGTAGTTATATATCCCAATGGAAAGCCATAATCATGGAGTTTGACCTTTATTACATCTCTTCATCCTCAACGAAAGGTTAAGCTATAGTTGTACAACTCACAGCTTCACCAAGTAGCCATAGATCCTGAGTTCCCTTATGAGCATATTAACGTAGTTAGCCAAGTGCTCAAGGGCTATGAGGTGGTCATGCACTTTGATGAAGCTTCAACTGCCTATGGGACTAGTGTTGTTGCCATCATAACATTCCCATCTAGTGAGATCCAACCCTTTGCCTATTGTTTTGAGTTCCCATGTACCAATAACATAGCAGAGTACAAGGGTTTGATTAGAGGGATGATGGTAGCCCATGACCTAGGAATTAGATGCTTAATGATCAAAGGTGATTCATAACTTATGGTTAACCAAGTAACTGAGGTGTATGCGTGTAAGGCCAAACACTTACAACCTTACTGTGACCTAGGGAAGCAATTGTTACAACAACACATAGATGTTGATATCCAACACATACCCCAAAACGAGAATGCCATAGCCAATGCAATTGCAACATTAGCCCTTAGTGTAATGCCAAATGTGTTTATAAGTTTTCCACCTTAACCATGGACTATGCTACTCCCATCACACAAAACACTAAGGATACCTTTGTGGTTGTCATTCATACTACTCCTCCAAAGGAGTGGTATGATGATATCAAATTTTCCCTTATGCATGGTGAATCCTCTCAAGGCCTGACTACTTCTCAGAAGGATGTTGTACACAAGCAATCAAAGTAGTATGTCTTCATAGGTGATAACACATTATGTTGATGATCCTATGTTTGCATACTCCTAAAGTGCTTAGGTAAAACCAAAGCTAGAACATTCCTAGAGGAGGTTCACGAGGGTATTTATGGAGGACATATAGGATAGAGAGCTATGGCTGCTAAGATTAGATAGTTAGGCTACTATTGATCCCATATGGAAAATGACTACCTACAGAAGATTAAGCAGTGTGATACATGCCAACAATATAGCAACCTTATACATGTACCACCAACTGAGTTGCATACCACTCAAATAACATGGTCATTTCAACAATGGGGGTTGGATATCATTAGACCCATAACACCTAAGTCTTCTGCAAGGCATAACTTCATCATCACTACAACTAAATACTTTACAAAGTGGGTTGAGGCTATTTCCCTAAGAAAGACTACATCTGAGCAAGTCTACAAATTCATCCTAGATAACATTGTAGCTCGTTTTGGCATATCCATGACCATAGTCATGGAAAGTGGACCATAATTTAGCAGTCAGGAAACAAAAGATTTCTATCATGACCTAGGCATTAAGCATTCTTTCTCATCACCTTATTACCCTCAAGCCAATGGACAAGTGGAAGTAAGCAACAAGGCCATCATCAACTTTCTCAAGAATATTCTTAACAACAGTAAGCATAAATGGCACAAGCGACTTGTCCATGCACTATGGGCATAGAGAACAACCTATCACATGGCAACTAGTATGACCACTTATAGCTTTATTTATGATTTTAAAGCTATTTTACCTCTTGAATTGTAGGTGCCTTCACTTCGAGTAGCCTTGAACAACTTCATCAATGATGAGTAGTACAAGGAGTTATGGATAGCAGCCTTGGACTTGGTGGAGAAGCAACATATGCAAGTGCTTGCTCACATCAATCACTATTAAGAGAGGAAAAATCAATAGCATCACCATAGCTTGACCATGTGTAACATCAAGCAAGGTGACCTAGTCCTCAAAGCTGTTTGTGAGCATGTGAACAAATTCTCAGCCAACTGGGAAGGGTCCTTCCTTATCACTAGAGCCTATAATAATGGAGCATTCAAGATAGCCAACATGGATGGGAATGAGTTGGCCAATCTAATCAATCATTCCTATCTAAAGCCATACTACATGTAGCTGACAATCATCAATAAGAGAGATTTCTTTCAACAATCCGCTATGACCTTAAACTAGCAACACAGCTTACCAAGGCCTTAGACTAGTACCACGGCCTACCACAACCTTAAACTAGCAACTCCGCTGACTTGGATAGCATGGTTTTATCATCTCATGTGACCTATATGCATTTTTATGTCATAGTATGTAGTGGTGTTTTGTATTCTTTGTTGATGCCTCTTAGGTCAATCCTCCAAGCACCAACAAAGAGTAGCTATTGAAACACCACAAAATTTTGTCTATTATAGTTAATTTTCATAATATAGGTTTCACCCCATGAAACCTAAGGTAAAACTTCATTGTAAATGTGAAGATTATAATCCATGAGGGGTAATCTCACATATTTCATAATTTTGGGGCTGAAAAATACCTTATAAGTAGTCAAAGCCTCATTTCCTAAGTGAAGAAGGTCACATTGTATCTATATTTGGGCTTGGGAGGTTAAATTTACCTTTTTGAATGTCAAAAATGGCAATTTGATGGGTTTTATGGAGGATATACATTTTTCTACACTGGAAACACTTATAGGAGAGAAGACCTCATCTACCCCCATTGTGGAGAGATGGGAGTTTCCTCCTTAGCATGGAAGTTTCTTGCTCAATGTGGAAGTTTCCCTCTCAACATGGAAGTTTCCCCCCAGCATGGAGGCTCCACCCCCATCATAGAAACTACATGCCCCTAGCGTGGACACTACAAAAGCCAAATTTCAACACTCCAAGCACTCCAACATTGACCAGCCACTTTAGCAAAGATGGCAGAAGGCTCAGCATGGAAGATTCATCTCCAAGGTGGAAGGTGTGCCCTCATTACTATTTATGGTAAATGGAATGACCATGGGGGGAAGGCACTTACTATATATAGTAACCCCCAAAATTTGGGCACCCATCTCACCTACATGAGGCAAAAATTTGAAGCAAAATTATAGCTAATTTGTATTTTGCAACACCATTCATGGCTTGAAACCTATAAAAACCAACCCCAAACACCATTTATAAGTTTAGAAATTTTTCACAGTAGCATAATTTTCATTATCACAGACTCTTTGAAAATTTGAGACTTTTGGCATTTTTTCACACTTAGGTATTTTCAACCACTCAAGAGCTCTTGCAATCTCCCATGCTTGCATTCTCTTAAACCCCAACGTGGAACCATTGTAGGCTTTGCAATCCATTTGAGACTTGTGGATTTTTGGTGTCAACACTACATTTCTTAGACTTCCAACCCCTAGAATGGAGCAATCTAGTAGCCAAATTTCTCACTTTTCTCACCCCAACAGTAACCCAAATTGTAGATCTACAGTTTGTAGTAGAGGAGATTTGAATGCATTAGGAGTGGCTTGGTATCTAGATTGTAGAGGAGTTCACATCAGATTCAATAGGCCTTGAATTCCTACCTTAGTGAACCCTCCTTTTCTCTCTCATAAGCATTTAGCACACACATTTCTAGAGCTCTTCCTTTATTATTTTAATAAAATTTTAAAGTTTCATTTTTTATGTGCAATCAGCATTTGTTTTTCTACTCTATAGATCTATAATTTTTTTTCATTATTATTTGCATCATTCATTTTGCATTTTGTAAGTCCCTGGGTGGTCTATTGGACTATCTAGGTGATGAGACATGATTCGCATAGGTTGCGATATCGCGTCCACCACGATATCGCATCCCCCGCGATATCACGTACGCGATATCGCATCTCCCCTACGATATCGCGTACACGATATCACAGTCCATCGCCATATCTATAAATAAGACGTGGCTCTCCCTTGTTCGGGATCCCAATTTTAGAGTACCGAAGCTCTAGCAGTTTGATCCCTCTATAGTTAGATTTTTTCCTATGTCTACCTGCAGTGTGGTGAATGTAATTGTACGGTGTCTTTATTCGAGTGTGTCGTACTTGGACATGCACATGACCGGCAATAAAGATCGAGATTACTTCATCATTGCAGCATTCACTTTGTTATTTATTTAATTTTATTTACTATTTTCTCTCTCTCACCCTTAAACTCCTAGAACACGGAACGAGTACAACTTGATTACAAGCATTTAAGTGTGACTACTTGGTAGCCCAGTGGCGTATCCAGGATCTACGCTTGGTAACACAGTGGTGTATTTGGGATCTGCGCTTCGTAATCCTAGTGGCATACCTAGGACCTATGCTTGGTAGTCCCAGTGGTAGTCGTGCACGAAGTCCAAGATGTGTAC
>MNCI01031885.1:716157-760638 GCA_015680685.1 Gnetum montanum
ATCCTTTCCCTCCTTCCACAATGCCACCAACTGTTCCTAAGGTGTTTGTACCACCGCAACCCATGAACAACACTTGTGCTGCTGCTACTAACAGTAGTGAAGAGCCTCCTCAACATCACAGGTGTCCTTTCTTTAAACACGGCTGTAGGAAGGGACAACATAACTCTGAGGCCACTTCATCTTCCAACTCAGCAGAAGTCCAACAATGTGGTGCACCCTTACCTTCGAACCCAATGCCTCATGTAAATTCATTAGGGCCACCAACTTACACTCCAACAACTATAAGGCCCAATGAACACAACCATGGGAGGCATCAGCCGAATCCTTGCATACCATCTAACGGTCCTAAACATCATAGTGGGTCAACTCGTTATCCGGGAACTACATCGTATGAAGTGCCCCACTGTGTTTATTATAAAGTGTGTGAAATCCAAGGTGATAAGTATGGACCAGCTTCAATATTTCCAATATGCAAGGATCCTCGTTTCCCATTTATTAATCCTTGCCATACTCAACCGTTTAGTTATGGGGGATATCCCCCATTTCAATGACAAGCAGGATTAATAAATATTTTTCATTTTCTTTAATTTTACAACTTTTTGTTTCTCAGTTTTTCATTTTTCAACTTTTTGTTTTATCTTTTTGTGTGTTTGTATTTTCATGTTTGTGTAAGTAATCTCGTCTACGAATAAAACACTCATGTGGATCATTGGTTGAGGTGTGTTTATTGTTATTAAGTCATGAGTGGTCAATTATTTGAAACAGTGAGCTCATTACACCCACTCATTCACTCTATAAATAAAGAGGTTCTGTTCGAGGGTATAGTGATATTCTTGAAATTTCTAAAACATAAAATTAATTTTGTGTTATTGTACCCAGAATGAAGAAGCATGGACCAAGAGGGACTGATTAGGGTGTGACATCAAGGGGACTTGCGGATTCTCTTTGGTGACATCTGTGGGTGTTATCATGTAACCTGGTTGTACTAAGATCCTTGTAGATCTAATGAAAAATGGGAGTAAGAGTAATCAAAAGGGCACTCAAAAATCAAAAGCTGTTCTAGGGGGTCCCACTGGAAAGACATGCACCCATGCCTGAAGGTTGGCGGCTTCTCAGGATTTAGTAAAGTGAAAAAAAAAAGAAAAAAAAAAGAGAAGAGAAAAAGAAGTGCCATAAAACAAAAATCACTCCTCCCTTGCACTAAACACCAAGGATTGTACGCCTTGTTGTTATGGTCCTCTCATAGTTGTTCATCATGGGATGAAACAATGCAATGTCACCGATTAGAAGGATGGACTTGGTCTTGATCTTGGAATGATGGGTTCATGACACCTTAATCATGCTTTTCACGTAGGATTCATTGTGCCCTGGGTCAGTCACCTCATGTCCCGATCTCTACGATCCCTTTCTACACTTCACCTCATCTCACTATTCATGTAACTGTAGCTCGTGTCCCATGTAACATAGAATTTTCATCTCATCTCGGTGATATTTATATGTGTGTGTTTTGTGGAGTTAGTACGGATTACATCTAACCCTTCTAGTGCCCATGGACACTTTAAGTATGATTACACAAGGGCATAATAGGTTGAAACCTGCTTTGGGGAGGACCCACTTGTGTAATTTTGTTGTAATCTTCATTAATTTTCTAACTAGAACACACAATTTCTTACCCTCAGCTTAATTTTCATAAATTTCTTTCCCATTTATTAACCCTCAAAACTTTAACATTTCAATATACCATTACATTCCCTTTTCTTCATAACCGCCAAATTTTTAATTGCTAAATTCACATCATTATCATTCAAAGTGCCTCTCGAATTCATGTAATTACCCTTGCATATATTAATCCTTGTCCATGTCCTCATTTTACACCAATAATTTCAAGAAAATCATTAAAAAATTGGTCTTTTTCATGTGTCTCACCTTAGTTGGGATGAGATATCGTGTACGTGATATCGCGTCCAACGTGATATCACGTACGCGATGTACCGTACATGATATCGCGTCCTATTTACCTATCAATAGGAACCCCCGCTGCAACACTTAGCATCATTTGGCCATTTACGCTAGGGGAATTTTTGAATTTTTTCTCTGCGACTTGCAGTTGCGTGACCCTTGCTTTTTCACTCATATTTCGCGCGTTGGTGCTCCGATTTTAATTCCGTTTTAACCTGCTTGAACCTAGAGTGTTCAATTCAGTCGTGGGGCAGAGATACTTGCCGAAAAGTGCCTAACTTTTTTGAAATTTGTCATCGCCCAAAGGACATCAATTACTAACACTTAGAAAAATTATGCCAAAAATCATATGACCTCAAGTATACAGGGAGATTAACAATGAAACCCACCTAAGTTATAGGACCTATCATCATAATTTTCGGGCACGATCAGACGATAACATAAGATCTTCAATTAAAGGCATGTAGTAAGGTATAACTTGAATTTGAAAACAACCTTACTAACGTTTGGCCCGTGTGATTGCAGATGGCCCCAAAACGTTCACAGCAAAAGGGTCCTACCCAAGGTGGAGCAAAACAACCTAGGAGAGGTAGAAGGCAAGGTCCTGCTGGACAACATACCAAACAAGAGGTGCACTCATTCAATATCCATCAAGAAGAACCTCCTACCAGATGATCTAAGTAGGTAGAAGGAGGAGTTGCTACTGTGCCTAAACCAGGACAACAACTCACGTTGCCCCCAGAATGTGTTCAGGCTATCCATACGAAGTCCACAATTGCTTCAGTGATTGTGGAACTTAACTTCAAATCTTTTGCAGAGTTCGCTCCTGAGGCTATTAGGGATCACCTTAAAGGGTCTCCCTTATGGCCTGTTCTCTCTAAAAATGGTGCTTGGTACTTAGGTGAAACATACCTGTTCTGGCACAATAAGGAGCAAGGCACCACGGTTAACATCGGTGGTGTGACAGTAGATTTTTCTGCATAGGTGATTTCGAAAGTGTTACACCTTCTGAATTCAGGCCCCCATGTTGCTCGGTTATCCACCCGATCAAACCCTGATGTGCGAAAAGATTGGTTAGAGAAGGCTTATGGCAAAGATAAAGCTTTTGGTGAGCTGACAACAGAAGAGCGAGTTTATTTTAAAATCGGAACCTATCACCTCTTCCCCACAAAAGGTTTGAAAATAATNAATTATTAAAGGCGCCAACTCCAAGAAAGAGCACTGGTGAAGAGCTGGGACCAAATGAAGAAGAAGAAGAATAGATGACTGGATCACCTGCAACTCAACTTGCAGGACCCAATCAACCTCCAGCCACAGGTCCCAACCAATAACAAGAAGCAGGACCCAGCACAGGCCAGGATCAGCCACCACCACAAGACTATAGACCGTCGATGAGCCATCTTAGGGCCATCACCGAGACGGTTAGTTGGGGAAGTCGTGATGACATAAACCTCTTTCACGTCATCGATGATGCCGACCAGCCTACTATTTCAGTAGATCGCACATGGGGTGAGTTATGAATGCAAACAGGAGGAGGGGAAAGCAGATGGTCACAACAGATCTTTAGAAACGCGACATCTTTTCAAGTGCAGTTAGAGACTGGTGAAGGGGCCATTGTGATGATCATGCAACACCAGGATGCCGCGGGAGCTGCTGAAGTGGTCGTTGACCACATCAAAGAGTCCTTTAATGTGCCTGCTGTACCACCGGCAAATCTTTCAGGAGCACGGGATGCTCAAACTATTTCCAAAACCTCAATCACTCCTACGAAACATGAGCATGCATTGGACAGATTACTTCAAACAGGACAAGTTTTGACATCTCCGTTTGACATCCCCCAGGATGTAACAGCAATTCAATCAAACCTCATTTCCATAAAGGGGAAGTTGGTCCTATCCGAAGTAAGGGCAGAGCATGCTGAAGCTGAAGTGCAGAAACTACAAGAGCAGCTCGTAGCCTTACAAGCAGCACAGCGGGATCCTTTGCAATTTGTCCCCACAGACCAACTAGAAAATTTTAGAACCGAGCAACTAAAAAAACTAATTGCAGAAAAGAAGAAGGTGGCAGAAGAAAAGGAGACAGCCACTTGGGATGCCTCTGCAGCTCAAGCGCAAACTCACGTGAATCTTAAGGCACTCAGGGCCTTACAAGAAGAGAATAAGCAATTGGTTGCAGATAATCTTTGGTTGACTTCTGTGGAGAAACAAAAGAATGTTCTCGATGAACACTTTCATCAATTGCAAGAATAGTTCATTTGGGTCAACCGAGATGTAAGCCATTTAGCCAGAGAAAATTGAACCCTCTCAATGGAGGAGGTACGTGCTATTTGACAAAAATTAGCCATCGAGATTAGCGCATGGCAGAATGAGGCTAAAAGACATGAGAAGCTGAAGGAGCATTTCCGTGATTAGGTGGGGATGTACAAACAAATCCTAGAGAAGGATATCCATATGGCCAAGGCTCAAATCAACAACATCAGTGTCCAGCACACTGATTGGGGGGCCATATTGGACACTTATGCCCACGCCCACCAAGCGGAAATTAAGAACCAGGACCTGCAGATCCAAGACTTGACTGAATACATGGAGTTGGCAAACCTTCAATATGCCAACCTGGCCATGTTAACAGCAGGACGCCCAAGGTCAGAGCTCGAGCAGCAGGTAGCTTCCACCCATATCAAATATGAAGCAGAATTTGTAGAGCGAAAGAAGTTGGCTGAAAAACTAGATTTTGCAAATTCTAAACTTGCGATGGTAAAAGAAAGCTACCAAAGACAGAAAGATGTGGCAACCGACTTGGCTCGATGGCTAACAGAGTTTCACGAATACAAAGACAAAGCCAAAGCCTATGAAGAGGAACGACGAGTGTTCACGGCATGGTATGTCAAGGCTAATCAAATGTTTCCGCAACTACCCTATCCGTGGGGGGTGTCGACTCCATCAAACATCGGAGCATCAGCATGGACAGCACAAGACCCCTAGACCGAAGAGGAGAATCTCTAGGCTATTCTTCAGCGTCATCAACCTTCAAAGCTTGGAGCACGTAACAAAGGGAAAGCACCCATGGAGGAGCCACTGCCACCAGGAACTACATGAGTTCCACATTTTTGTAGTTGTAGTATTTTTTCTCTGTGTTGTGTCTTTACACACTGCGGCATTAGTCCATTTCTTTTTCTAGTTAATAATCCCATATCTATCCACTGTGTAATCACTGAAGCTTGTTCTCCTTGTAACTCGAGGATGAGTTTTTATTCAGTCATGGGGGTATGATGAGACGTGATTCGCATAGGTCGCGATATCGTGTACGCGATGTCACAGTCCGCCGCCATATCTATAAATAAGACATGGCGCACCCTTGTTTGGGATCCTAGTTTGAGAGTATCAAAGCTCTGGCAGTTTGATCCCTCCAGAGTTAGATTTTTTCCTGTGTCTGCCCGCAGTGTGGTGAATGTAATTGTACGATGTCTTTATTCAAGTGTGTCGTACTTGGACACACACATGATCGGCAATAAAGATCGAGATTACTTCATCATTGCAACATTCACTTTGTTATTTATTTAATTGTTATTTATTTAATGTTATTTACTATTTTCTCTCTCTCACCCTTAAACTCCTAGAACGCGGAACGAGTACGACTTGATAAGTGTGACTACTTGGTAGCCCAGTGGCGTATCCAGGATCTACGCTTGGTAACCCAGTGGCGTATTTGGGATCTGCACTTGGTAATCCCAGTGGCATACCTAGGACCTACGCTTGGTAGTCCCAGTGGTAGTCGTGCACGAAGTCCAAGATGTGTACGGTTGATCAAGGAATCGGTTGCTCGTCGCACTTAGGCTAGATTAGATTTTCTTACCTTTTCCTCCTAGCTTAGATTAGTTAATATTATTTTCCACTACCTTCAGGAGTAGCATAAATTAGGAACACATCATACACCTCATCTGGACTAAACCATACATGACAAATGCAATACTAGTCTAGGTGGGAAGACAGCGAACTGTGACCTAAGGCTAACAATCTAGGTGCCACAACTAGTCCATCTACGGAGTTCGACCGGATCACGCGTGCGACGCTCGTTTCGTATGGTTGAGTGTAGGGGTACCTCGCCACTCATCACTAGGGTAACTTGAATTTCATTTTTTCAAAGGCCTTGGGGATTCTAGGTTGAGGCTGCTACACCATATCTATCAATTTTTCCAACAATTGATTTTTCCAGTTTCAATAGAGATGATATGCTATAAAAGTAAAATTTAATAGTTAGCATTAATAATAAGATTGATGCTAGATTTTAAAATTTTAAAATAGAATCAATGCTAGAGTTGATGTTAGATGTCAAAACTGGAAGCTACACATGAAGATTCAAAATGATGTTGTTAATGGCATGAAGCATTGCTCTTGACAAGTTGAAGATAAAGATCCAAAAACTCCATTGTGGATGACACATGATGTCAAAGCTAGATTGATGAAGATGGCTCTCAGTTGAGAAGCCATAGAAATTTTCTAGGACTTTAAGTTATGTCAAAAAATCCAAAGTGGATACAATAGCAAGCTATTTTCTCTATTCTCTACTTGTAGACTATTACTACTACTTTTGCTTACCATACAATGTTAAATATTTAGCGGTCATGACTTCTTTGATCCATAACCTACTTATCAGTGATTTTGCTTCATTTATCTACATCTCATCATCTTCATCAATCTTTTCATCTCTTTTTGTTTCACCAAGATGTATATAAAAGATATTAGTATTACTTACTATAGCCTCCTTAATTAGTTTTAACATGTCATCACTTTCCTTTGTTAGCAATTTCTTATTACATTCATCTAGCTACTCCTTACATTTCTTACCTCTCTTAGGCCTAGAAGGAAGGTTGTTGATCTTCCATTCTCCTATCTTCTTTTTTACTTTCTTTTCACCTACCACATTTATCATTTTATTTATTAAGCACATATAATAAAGCATAAAAAACAAATTAATTACCTTTTAATAGATTGTATGTATCTTATGAATTTTCTACATTAACTTTTCTAATTCAATCTCCGTTGTAGGCCTATTTAACTTCTCTATTTTCTTGTTTAGGTATCTTTCTTTTCTTGTACTTGTTTCTTTCCCAACTTGTATGGTCGTAAATTTTCATCTTCAATAATCTTTTTTCTATTCTTTGCATCATTTTTTCATCTTCATTTTGGATATATTAGTAGTTTCAATCACTAAAGATGAACTTACCTTCTCTTGAGTCTATGATGTAGTTGCATATAGGTTTCCTTCTCTAGAGCTAAAAGTAATTGTTAATAGCTTCAATTGTTATCACAATGAAGGTGGAAAATCATATTAGTAAGCAAAATCCTTCTTCCCTTATTCACTTTGCACAAGTAATTTAGCAATTTCCTGGAGTAACCATAGTGAAACATAAATTTTAATATTTTTCTCTCCTTATTTCTACTTCTTTTTCTTTTTCTTAAGGTAGTTGTTTAATCTCTTCTATCATTTCATTGTAGATCAATATAATCCAATCATAGCTTGTTTTATATTGCATAATATTATAAAGCATATGCAAGTGCTTAGGAATAAGCTTCTATTTCTATTCTATATTTTATAGAACAAATGCTTTATTGATAGTAGATATACAATGTTTAAATCCTCATTATTGACGGCCTTAATATTTAATTTCTTATCTTTCCCACTAAGAAGTTTGATCCAATCTACTATGACTTTCCACTCCATAATATCCACCTTGCCAATATCAATCTTCCCTCATTTTTCTAATAAACCAAGCTAATATCTTAGGCTTTGCCTATTTCAGGTTAGGATCACATGCTTCTTTGCCATGTACATTATGAATATATGTTGTTGTCTATAAGATTGGGATTAGGATTCTTAGATCTAAGACTAGAAGAAATCATATCTTATCAAATTTCTTGATGTATCATATCCCTTCATTGATTAAAGCCAAATTTGACATTCTTCCACTCCTAGTCTTTTCATCGTGAAGTTTTCCTCTTCTAGAAGCTACATGTATTTTACCTCTTTAATTTTAATAGTATTTGCATTGCATCATTTTCATTTATTATACTAAATACCATGCTATCATTTACTATTTAATTTATTAACAACTTTAACTTAGTTTTAGACCTAAAAAACATGTGATCTTCATGGCCAATCTTCATTCACATTCTTTAGATTATCATGCAATTGGTGGATGCAACCTTTTCTAGCCTAGGCTACCCAATAACAATGGTGCATTAATTTAACATGGCTTTCTACTCATTAAGATATGTGAGATAGTTAGCAAACCATGGAGTGGTTGTTGATGAGGAAAAAGTATTAGCCTTAGCAAATAAAGGATCATTAGGAAATTGGTTTGGAAAAGGCTCATCATCAACCTCGTTGTTCCATCTTGATTGAGATAAATGATTAGTAATAACATTTTTGGTTCCCTTTTTAACAATCATCAATATAATAAATTCCTATAAGATTAAAAGTCATCAAATTATATGGGTCCTCTATTGGCTTATTCATTAGAAGCTGGATTGCTTTATGGTCTGTGTGCATAAATCCAAGATAGCCAAGCATGTAATGCCTAAATTTTTCTATCCCTTACACCACAACCAATCAATTTTTTTATGGTGTGATTCATTTGTGGACATGCAATTCTTATAATTACATAGTGGATGTATTATGAATGTTTTTAATTATCCATTTGCATAAGAATAACCCCTAATGCATAGTTCAATGCTTTTGTCTAATATGAAATGGTTTGAACCAATCAAGGGTTCATAGAATTGGAGTATCCATGAGCTTCTTCTTTAATAGCTCAAATGCAATTTCACATATTTCAATCTAGATAAATGGTACATCTTTCTTTATTAGCTTCACCAAAAATTTTGTAATCTAGAAGAAATTCTTAAGAAATTATCAATAGAAGCCTATGTAACCAAGGAACAACCTTACATTTTTCATTGTTTGAGATCCTTGTATGATTTCTTAGATCATTTTGATTTTCTTTGAATTCACCTTGATCTCTATTGCTAGCACCTAACGCCCTAGCAAAATGTCCTCTTGAACTAGTAGATCACTTTTCTACTAGTTGAGCTTTAAATTTATTTTAACATAACTTTTCAACACTTGCTTCAAGCAATCTAGGACTTGTTCAAAATCTAAGATATAGGTGAAGAAGTCATCTATGAATACTTTCATACCATTACTAATATGCTTTTGAAAAATGTTAATGATAAGGCATTGGAACATTATAGGAATGTTATATAGGCCAAAGGGCATCTTTTTATATGCAAAAGTTCCTCAAGGATTTGTGAATATGGTCTTGACCCAATTCATTAATTCAATCTAGACTTAGTTATAACCACTATAACCATCTAGAAAGCTATAATATTTATGCCCTACAATGGTATCCAATACACAGTCAACAAATGATAATGAGAAATAATCCTTGAAGGTTGTCATATTCAACAGACTAAACTTTATGCAAATCCATAATTTAACTTTCTTCTTGGGTACAATAATAAGTGGTCTAACCCACTTTCTTTTGCAAAAAAATAGATGAATCTAATCTTGAGAAAATTTTCAATTTTTTAGTTGACAATCCTTTTGAGATTGAGATTCAAATTGTATTAGGATTGGTGCCTAGGATTCATTGTAAAATCTATGTATATGTAGTGCTTGCATATACATAGATTAATGCTTATGATTTCATTGCATAACTAGGCAAAGATTATTGGCTAGTTGTTACCCACATCCAATAGCTTTTGTTTCTTTTCTTGTGTTAGCTAGACATTAATAATTATCGATTTTCCATTTTTCAAAAATACATAAAGATTTTGGTAATTTTTTAAGTTTGATAGATTCTAATACTAGTTTTTCTAGAACTTCTAAGTTTTCCCAATCAACTTCTTATTCTTGTATAAGCCTTTCATGGAAAGTTTCTATCTAATCTTTTCCATTTCATCCAACTTATTCATGTAAGAACTAGTAAGTCTTTTTACTAGCTCCATGCACATTTCTAATTTGTAGTTTGCTTCTACTGTCAACAATTGAATGCCTTCTTATTTAGTGATTACAATGTACAAACATTTTTTCATACACACTTTCTTTGCATAGTTAGTACATGTTGTGATGTATTATTTTTTAATGCTCTAGACTTTTGGAATATAGTTGCATACCATATCACTATATGCAATGTATAGGATGTATTTCTTCTTGATAATCTCCAAGGAGAGATCCTGAATGCCTAGGTTTGCATAAATGATACTAAGCCACATTCCTCTCATAATTATGGAGAATTCATCCTTACTATTTCCCACATGGATTACAAGAAAATCTATTGGGTATAATCACTTCCTTATGGTAGTTACCAAAATGTGAATCTATCCAAAGAAAACAATGATTGAATGATCTAAAAGCTCTAGCTTGATGTTGCTCTTCTTCATTAGTAACAAATTTCAAGCTTTGTTCATTTCTTAAGAAACAATATTCATGCCTAAACCTAATTCTAATAGAGCCTTGCATAATTGATTCCTTGCAATCTACAAACAAATTGAACTACTTGAATTTATTATCTTCTTTGGAAGAGCTCCGACTTTGATCTAACCAATTACATATGTAAGCATAACAACCTACCGTTGTTAGCTTTATTGTGGCATTGGAAGATAATTTTATGAGGCTTTAAGTTGCAACCTACAAGTTTTGAACTAGTTCAGATGGGCTAGTAGGTCATCTTTCTCTATAAATAGGCATTGAAACTATCCTGAAGAAGAAGCACTTTCTAGGCTTATACTTTGAGCTACTAGCACTATCATCCATCTAAGTGTGGACAAATGGATGGTGTTCTTTCAATGTAGCTTTGATAAAAACTTACTTTGCATTGGTGGTGGTGGCATGTGTAGGAGAGGAGTATGGAAGTGATGTGAAGAGTATGAGGATTGATAAAAGACATAGGATGGTAGTTTAATATGACAACTTGTATTTTTTAAATGCTTAAGTTAGTATTCTTACCTTCTCCTCTTATACTCCTAGATGATTTTGTATGATATGCTATGCTTTCCAGCTATGCATTGAGTTCTGCATATTATTTAGTTGAATTTCTAGTATGATATTTTTATGCTCGTTCATAGTTTATTTTATGCATTATTTGAATATTCTTTTAGTTGGTGGGTACTAACTTAGTAGATGAGTTTAATAGGCTTTTTCATGATGGCTATGGATGAGGCATGTATGATATGTAAAAACATGATCATATTTTTATGTATGATATTTTTATAATTAAATTAATTTTCAATGTATGTTGCTTTAATAAATAGAGCTATGACATGATTTTTATTAGTCTTTGGCTTATCTATGTGAGTTAAGTAAGGTTTCATCATAGTTTTCTTTATTTGAGATTTTAATTTTAAGAAATGGGTTAGGATTTCTACATTTGATATTTTAGTTTTTTTTTCTTTAAAACCCCCACATTCCATTCTTTTTAACACTTTGGCATCTATTTTACTTAGACACAGAACCATTGTTTGATTAAAGACTATGGTAGTATTGTAGATCCTTGTTGATTAATGTGCATATGAATGTGTGTCTAAGTGGTTATGTTCATGTGTTTATAATTTAGAATTATGCTTCTTTATTTTTAGGCAAGACATCTTGGTACTTTCTCATGTTTTTTCTACTTCTCAAGTTTTGTGCACATTCTACATGGTTGGATTTCGAATAAAAATGTATGATCAATGTACATTTATTGTTTGGGTTAGGTTTTTCTTTACACATCTACATTCATTTGATTTTCATATTGTAATTACATATTTCACTTTGTTGAAATTTTATTATTTTCAATAATTTTGAGAAATTGGCATTTTCTAAGAATTTTCATGATTGAGCTATTTCGGAGTTGGGTATAGTGCATTGAGCTTTTATTTGATGTCATTACATTATTCTTCCCTTAGATCTATATGGATTCTATTCATCTCACCAAATTTTGAGTTTCTTATGTTTACTAAGAATTTTTTATTTTGCCTAGGGTTTGGACCCTATGTCATGTTGTTGAGTATTTGCACTTATTTCACAAGATTTAGAGGTCCATTATTATTTCCTATTCCATCATTCTCTTGTTGTGAAAGTCACTTATCAATTTGAGGTTGTTTGGAAATCATTTCATATTGATTTTTGCATCAAAAAATGGGTCATGGCCAAATTGTGAATGTTGATCATGAGTCATAGTTAGGTTATGCTTTCTCACCTTAGATCATGATTTGTCCAAACTCTTTCCTTTGTATTTTAGTATCTTGTTATTAAAACCATATAATCCCAGGAGTCATGGTCTAGTTGTGGTCTCTTTTTGTCAAGTCTTCTGAGCTATTTTTATCATTCCAAGCCATTTAGAATGGTTTCTGATGAGTCATGGTCTGTCAGGTCCTATTATCAGACCCATGTTATCGAACCTCTGATATCGCAGCCGCGATATCGCGGCCTGCATGCAATATCATGTACACGATATCATGGTTCCCATGTGAGCCTATAAATAAAAGGCAGCACACTTGGTTTTGGCATTAGTTCTTAGTCCCTTATCCAAACTCTTGCAATTTTTCCTTCTTAGAGTTAGAATTATTTCTCAGTGCATGCCTGCAATGTGATGATTGTAATTGTACAGCATCCTTTATTCGAGTGTGACGTACTTGGACACGCACATGACCGATAATAAAGATCGAGATTACTTCATCATTGAAGCATCCACTTAGCTTAATTATTTATTTATTTAATTATTATGTACTATTTTCCTAGTTAATATCTCTCTACCCTTATCTCCTAATAACGCAGAATGAGTACGACTTAATCACGAGCATTTAAGTGTGACTACTTGGTAACCCAGTAGTGTACCTAGGCCATGCGCTTGGTAATCCCAATGGTAGTCATCCACGAGGTCCAAGATGTGTATGGATGATTAAGGAACAGATGCTCATCGCACTTAAGCTAGCTTAGACTCTCTCTCCCTCTCTCTCTCCTAGTTTAGTAGATATTATTTTCCATTAGTATAGGAACACATCATACACCTCACTCTAGACTAAACCATACATGACAAAGCTAATACTAGTCTAGGTGGGAGGACAGCGAACTACGATCTACGAGTAACTGTCTAGATACCTCAACTAGCCCATCTGCGGAGTTCGACCGGATCGTGCGTGAAATGCTCGTATTCGTATGGTTGAGTGTAGGGGTACCTCGCCACTCATCATTGGTTCCATTGCTGGGGACAGTGCTAGTTATCTAGATTAGTTATATTATACAAGTTCATTGTATAGGAATTAATGATATATCTTTTAGGAAGAAATAATTACAAAACATCACATACAAATTCACACACAATTTCACAATCATGCCTCTCTTACAAGACTATGATAATGCCACATCTAGTGAGGCAGTTCATTGGAGAAACAACAAATTATATGACAATGAAGATTGAAGTACGCAATCCAAGGTGGGGATTTCTTATAAACATAAATGAAGGCAACATCGTCCCAAGGCACTAAAGCATAACTTACTCAATGATGATGAACACCTACTGGCCACTACAAGCCTAACGCAAATACAAGAGGTTGTTCAAATCTCCCATAGGCATTGTAAAGAGAGCTGCCTACCCAAGCTCAATTTAAACAACTTTTCCAATTTCTTAGGAGGCTATGACTTAGATCTGCAACAACATTTACAAGCCTTCTACGATGCCTGTGCATGAAACAACATTGATAACGATTGGAAAAAACTCAAGCTCTTCCCTATGACACTCGTTGGCCAAGCAAAAGTATGGTATAGATCATTAAAACCATATTCAATACGACGTTGGCCAACAATGGTATAACTCTTTAACTAAAGATATCAAACCTACACAAGAGTGTCAGCCTTGAGGAAACAAATCCAAGAGTGGAAACAAGCACAACATGAACCCTTGGACATGGCCTTAGAAAGATATTATGCACTATTAAAAAACTATCCAAGCCATAGTTCTCCAAAGAAAGGCTAATGTACCACATCATTGATGGGCTTCATGATGAAACAAGAGAGATCCTAGGGATGTATGCCCAAGGTCAACTATATGAACTACGAACCCATCAATTCCAAGAGCTTATTAAGTGGGTAGCAAAAGAAGAAGAAGAAATGGTTAGATGGGAGAGTGTTGAAAAACATCAACGGGACCAAAATCTCAACTTAATAGAGGTCCATAATCACAAAAAGGAGAAATCAACCTATCTCAAGGAGGAAGAACCATCTTTGCCAGTACAACAATCATTAGATGAAATCGAGGCAAAGACCAATAAGATGCTAGAATGGATGCATAAAAAGTGTGGGGAATACATCAATAATATTGGAGATAGAGTTTTGACAACCCAAGAAGTAGGACAAAATGTCATTAGACATTTGGAAAGAAGGGATGAGGAAAATAAGAGCTCAATAGCTGATCATACGTATGAATGCAACATTTGCCTGTGTGATCACCCTAAGGGCCAATGCCCAATCTGGTTACATTTATATGAGCATTGGGGAAGCACGTTACACCCAGAGTTTGTACAGAGATACTGTGTTCAATTACAGTGGCAACAATCCCAGTCGTGAGGGAATCAATCCCTAAACTAGGGATACCCTTTGTATCATCCGAATCCAAATGTGTATCTAGTCCAACATTTTGTTTCTCCAACTGGGTCAACATACTCTATCTCGCCGCATTATCGTTCTCCTCAATACTATCAGCCCATGTCCTCAACACAACCATCACCTTGTGTACCTTACAATTCTCCCAAATTTCAACATTCTCATCCTTTCCTCCTTCTACATTGCCACCAACTTTTCCTGAAGTATCTACACCATAGCAACAACCCACGAACGTTACTTGTGCTACTATTGCCAACAGCAGCGAGAGACCTCCTCAACATTGAAGGCGTCCCTTCTTTAGACATGACCATAGGAAGGGACAACCCAATTCCAAGGCCACTACATTCTCCAACTCAACACAAGTCCAACACTGTGGTGCACCCTTCTCTTCGAACCTAACGCCTCATGTCACCTCATCAGGGCCACCAATTAACACTCCAACAACCATATGGCCCAATGAATACAGCCATGGAGAGCAACATCCTGATCCTTGCATACCATCTTACTATCCCAAGTATCATAGTGGGTCAACTCTTTATCTGGGAACCACATCTCATAAATTTCCCCACTATGCTTACTATAATCAAGTGTGTGAACCCCAATGGGGTAAGTATGACCAAGTTTTAATGTTTCCAACATGCAAGGATCCTCATCTTTCATTTATTAATCCTTGCCATGCTCAACTGTTTAGTTATGGGGGATATCCCCCATTTTAATAACAAGAAGGTTTAATAAATATTTTTCATTTTCTTTAATTTTAAAATTTTTGTTTTCCATTTTTTCATCTTTTAATTTCTTGTTTTATCTTTTTGTCTTTTTATCTTTTTATCTTTTTACAAGTAATCTCATCTACGAATAAAACACTCATGTGGCTCGTTGGTTGAGGTGTGTTCTATGTTATCGAGTCTCCAGTGATCAATTATTTGGACAGTGAGCCCATTACACCCACTCATCCATTCTACAAATAAGAGGTTCTATCAAGGGTACAGTGATATTCTTGACATTCTTAAAACTTAAAATTAATTTCGTGTTCATTGTACCCAGAATGAAGAAAGATGAACCAAGAGGGAACGATTAGGGTGTGACATCAAGGGGACTTGTGGATTCTCTTTGGTGACATCTGTGAGAGTTATCACACAACATGGTTGTACTAAGATCCTTGTAGATCTATGCAAAATGGGAGTAAGAGTAATCAAAAGGTACTTAAAAATCCAATTTTATTCTAGGGGGTTCCACTAGAAAGACATGCACCCATGCCTAATGGTTGGCAGCTTCTCTGGATTCAGCAATCGAAAAAGAAAAAGAAAAACAAAGGAAGTGCCATAAAGAAAAAATCACTCCTCCCTTGAACAAAATTCCAAGTGATCGTACACCTTATTGTTCTAGTACTCTCATAGTTGCTCATCATGGGATGAAATAATGCAGTGTCACTGATCAGAGGAATGGACTTGGTCCTGATCTTGGAACGACGGGTTAATGACACATTAATCATGCTTTACACATAGGATTCACTATGCCCTGGGTCAATTACCTCATGTCCCAATCTCTACAATCCCTTCTATAGTCCATCTCATCTCACTGTTCATGTAATTGTAGCTCGTGTCTCGTATAGCGTAGAATCCTTACCTCATTCTGGTGGTATCTACATGTGTGTGTTTTGTGAAACTAGTATGGATTACATTTAAACCTTCTAGTTCCTATAGACATTTTAAGGTGTGGTTACGTAAGGGCATTATAGGTTGGAACCTACTTTGGGGAGGATCCACTTGCGTGACTTTTGCAATTTGTACTTGTTGCATACCACCACATCATCTTATACCCTCTGAGTGCTTCATTGCCAAATCTATTCTTTCCTTTACCATCATTTTATCAAATGTTCCTCAAAACCAAGTCCTTTTATGTGTCACCTAAACAAACCAAGTCTGACATTAAACTTTTAGGGTAACTTCCTTGAAAAAAAAATTCTAATTCTAAAATCATACTAAGCAAAGAATTCAAAATTTATTAAAGGCAATGAGTAAGGTATGAAATCATTGAACATTTTTTAATACCCTTACTAACAATTTATCTTTGTGTGATTATAGATGGCCCCTAAAAGAAGATAACAAGAAGGACCTTCTCAAGGTGCAACCGAATGACCAGGGGGAGGCAGAGGCCAAGGACTTCATGCAAAACATACAGAGCAGGAGGCACAATCACTCAGCGTCCATCATGGAACTCTTGTTACTACATAATCTATCCAAGAAAAAGGTGGAAAGGTCAGGGCCCAAGCCTATGAAGAGAAATGATAGCTATTTGCGGCATAACATGTCAAGGCCAATCAAGTGTTCCCACAACTGCCATGTTCATGGAAAGTGCCAACTCCATCAAACATTGGAACATCAGCATGGAAGGCTCATAATCCTTGGATAGAAGAGGAGAAACATCAAGTGCTTCTTCCATGGTATCAATCTCAGAAGCTTGATCATGCAAGACAAAGGAGAGGCACCCATAGAGGAGCCACCATTACCGGGAACCCCATGAGTTCCACAACTTTTGTCTTTTGTGTCTGTGTCCAAATCTTGTTTAATTCTCCACTACGGCATAAATAAATTTCTAGTCAGTCAATAATCCCATACCTATCCACTGTGTAATCAATTGAACTTGTTCCTCACTTTCTTTGACTCCAGGACGAGTTGTTATTCAGTCGTGGGGGTATGATGAGTCATGGTCTGTCAGGTCCTATTATCGGACCCATGTTATCGGACCCCTGATATCGCAGCCTACATGCGATATTGCGTACACGATATCGTGGTTCCCATGTGAGCCTATAAATAAAAGGTGGCGCACTTGGTTTTGGCATTAGTTCTTAGTCCCTTATCCAAACTCTTGTAGTTTTTCCTTCTTAGAGTTAGAATTATTTCTCAATGCATGCCCACGGTGTGATGATTGTAATTGTACGGCATCCTTTATTCGAGTGTGATGTACTTGGACACGCACATGACCAACAATAAAGATCAAGATTACTTCATCATTTAAGCATCCACTTAGCTTAATTATTTATTTATTTTATTGTAATTTACTACTTTCCTAGTTAATATCTCTCTACCCTTATCTCCTAGTAATGCGGAATGAGTACGACTTAATCACAAGCATTTAAGTATGACTACTTGGTAACCCAATAGCATACCTAGGCCATGCGCTTAGTAATCCCAGTGGTAGTTGTGCATGAGGTCCAAGATGTGTATGGATGATTAAGGAATGGATGCTCATCATACTTACGCTAGCATAGACTCTCTCTCCCTCTCTCTCTCTCCTAGTTTAGTAGATGTTATTTTCCATTATCCCCAGGAGTAGCAATAGTATAGGAACACATCATACACCTCACTCTGTACTAAACCATATGTGACAAAGCTAATACTATTCCAAGTGGGAGGACAGCAAACTGTGATCTACGAGTAACTTTCTAGATACCACAACTAGCCCATCTGCGGAGTTTGACTGGATCGTGCGTGATACGCTCGTATTCGTATGGTTGAGTGTAGGGGTACCTCACCACTCATTAGTTTCTTATTAATCATAGGTCGTGATATTATACCATGGATTAAGATCAAGTCATGATCAAGTTTTTGAGTTAATTTTGTTATAGTTTCAATCGGTGATTTTTCTAAGTAAATCACAAGTCATGATTAGGTTGTGGTTTCACATCATAAGTTGTAATGAGGTATTTGTCTCTTGATTTTTTTCATTTTGGGTCTTACTATTAGAGTTTAGCTTGTCATTTTTTGATACATTTGAACACATTTTAATACTATTTGGTTGGACTAGAATATGTTGGATTGTTGGATTCAACCTTGGATTCAATTGATGGATCATAAGGGAATTTTTAGTTGTTTGGATGTATCGCTTTACCATCAATGTTTAGTTTGTACATGTTTGGAGGCTTAAGTATTTGTTATTTGTTAGGATCTAGTATTGAGTTGTATGATAGATTAAAAATGTGCTCTTTGAAAATGTTTGCTATTTGATTCCTACTAGGATGCATTAGTATGGCTTTCAATGTAGGCTTCATCTTAGAAGAGAGGGTGATCCATGATTCATTGGTTCTTTGTTGGATACCTCCAAAATATTAGAGGTGAGTCTTGGGTGGAGCCTTTGGCATCAATAGTCTGGCTTTAGAGTAATAAATAAATCCACGTACATGATGGTTTGGCATTTGTTTTGTTTGGATAGTTTGTTTGGTTGAGTACTCATGACAACAATTCATTCATTTGAAACTAAGTGTAGTGTGTGCTAGCCTCCTTGTTTATGGGTTGATGGATTGGAGTGAATAATTCAGTTTGGTTAATTATTCATTTAATTTCTATATCTATGTATGATATATGATCCATGATGTTTGTTGTATTTATGCTTCACTAACATGTGTTGTAGGTGAGTATACCTTCACCTGGCCCACCATGACACTTGTCCTTGGATCAACTAGAGGAGGTGCCAAGAT
This sequence comes from Gnetum montanum, assembly GCA_015680685.1. Lineage (NCBI taxonomy): Eukaryota > Viridiplantae > Streptophyta > Gnetopsida > Gnetales > Gnetaceae > Gnetum > Gnetum montanum. The sequence continues at coordinate 735,233 of MNCI01031885.1, forward strand.
TTCTTACTTAATTTAGACTAACTTTCTCTTTTATTTTTAGGTCACTAAGGCCAGGTGAAGTAGGGAGATCTCTTGATATTTATTTTTTATTTCTTTGGATATTATGCATGTATAGATTTTATAGTTTATACTATTATCTCTTTAAAACATTATGATATTTCTAAACATGTAGTAGTTTATTTCTTCTTCATGCATTATGTACTAGAATTTTGGATATTTTTATGTATTACTAAATATTTTGAGTACTGTTGGATATTTATGGCTATGCATTATTTCAAATTATATGTTCTATTTTCAATTTCAATTTAGATGTAGTTTTCAATTTGCTATTATATTTGTCTTTTCAAGTTATATCGTATAATATTTCACTCTTAATATCTTTTCTTTCCTTTGGATCATGATATCATTGTATTATTCTTTCACTTCCTTATCACTACGTTAGATCATCTCAATTTATTATTTCCTTGTGTTGACTAATTATTCATTTAGGGGTTTTATACCCAATGTAATACTCTCTAACCTAAGGCTAGGAAAAAGAGTGTTACAAGTTAGTATCAGGGCATATGTTTGATGGTTTTCTCATTTTGTGTTGATGTGTCTAGCAATGATAGGTGCCAGAGATAAAAGTAGCAATGGTTGGAGGACAAATGTTGGACCTAGCAATCTAACTTTAATACTTGATCGCATTTTCATTTAGATTGAGGTTCATGTAACTAATCCTCAAGTGGAGAATGTTACTTCCATTACTCTTACTTCTACTGCACATGAAGAGATTAGTCAATGGTACATGTATCACTATCTATTTTAGTTCCTCCACCAACATACAAAGAAGGACTTGAATACATCAATAAAGCTTGCTGCTTCAAGGAGTGGTAGTGGTGGTAAATGAAAATATGAGTAATGAGCGGCGAGGTATCCCTACACTCAACCATATGAATACGAGCGTTTCACGCATGATCCGATCGAATTCCAAGGACTAAGTGCTTATGTGCCCTTGTGGAACAAGGATGGGTTGGTTTATCATTGTCTTCCCAAGCTTACCTGTATGTCATGATTGTGTGGTTAAGTAAGCTTGAGGCATATGATTTTTATAGCTTTTATGTTTTTATGTCCTGTGCTAGTAAGGAAGGAGAGAGGTAACTAAGTGACTAATTTAACTTAGCTACTCATTAACTAAGTTCTAACTAATCCTAACACTAGCATCCGTTCCTACTTTCCGTACACATCCTGAACTAATGCAACACTGCTAGGATTACCAAACGCTAATCATTACTGGGTTACCAAGCATTACACGCATGCTCGAAGTGGTCATGCTTGTGTAATTTAACAATTTGCTTAATTGATTAAAATGAATTGTTGTGCTAATAACATAAATGTAAAGTGCATAAAATAAAATAAAATAAAATAAATGCACAAGAAAATAAAATAAAAGAAATATGTAAGAAAACAAATCTCAAGTGCTGCAAGGATGAATCAAAGAGCTCATCTTTATTGCCAATACAATGGTGTGCTCAGGTACATCCATGCTTGAATAAAGATCCATCCACACTTCGACCTCCTGCTACGGGCACTTGGAAAATACTCTAACTTTCAAACAGACTACAAGAGTTTTGCTACTTGACTGCAAAAAGACCTCTCCCAATTGTGAGCCTGGGCATTGTATTTATAGGCTTGGGAGCAACTACTCTAATAATTAGAGTAACCGCTCTAATAATTAGAATAACTACTAAAGTAACCACTAGAGTAACCACTCTAATAATTAGAATAACTACTAGAGTAACCTCTAGAGTAACCAATCTAATAATTAGAGTAAGTGCTAGAGTAACTGCTAGAGTAACCACTCTAATAATTATAATAACTACTAGAGTAATCGCTCTCATCATACCCCCATGACTAAATGAAAAATCATCCTCGAGTTCCTTACAAAATATTGGGAAGGTATGGGATTATTGACTAATTGAGAACTAACGATGGAATGGGATGATAGACTCAACATGCCCAGTGATCGGATCAATAAGCATATTACAACATTAGTGTTCATGACCATTGTGGTGAACACTCATACATAAATGACATCTAAGCCTTTACTTGGTAGTCTGAAGAAAAAAAGAGAGAGAGAAAGAAGATGGGATGTGTTGCTGCTAATGCCAAGATTGCACCTTCCGTTGTTTATCTATAGCCATGCCACTAAATAGTTCTTGTCAATATCTTCATAATCTCCCTGTTGGTGACTTTTTCTTGACCGTTCACTTGGGGGTGGTATGGTGTAGTCAATTTATGCTCAACCCCTAAGTGTTACATTAATTTCTAAAAAGTTGCACCTGTGAAGTGGGTACCATTGTCTAAAATAAGTGCACGAGGCATACCAAACCTGTTTATGATTTGTTGTTGAACAAATCGTGCAGCTGTAGATGATGTACAATCCTTAAAAGTATCTGGTTCTACCCATTTAGTTAGGTAATCAATTGCAACAATGATATAGGCTTTTCCATTGGACATTGGTGTAATTGGCCCCATAAAATCAATTCCCCAAATGTTGAAGGGTTCTAACAATTGGATCCATTGTTGCAAATCCTCCATTCTAGCAGTCATTCCCCCATCACATTGACAACACTCACAATATTGGATGAATTGATGGATGTCCCAAAATAATGTAGGCCAATAATATCCTGCAAGCAAGATCTTGATGGTCATTCATCTCCCAATGTAATAACTCCCACAAGGACCCTCATGAGTGTCTTGGAGAACTTGCAGTTGATCTATATCGGGAACACACCATCCAACCAATCCATCGGGACACACTTTGTAAAGTTGCCCATTGATTTCCATAAAGTACTTGGCTTAGTGAAGAAACTGTTGTTTCTTCTTAAGGTTTAACTCTTGTGGTATTTGTTGGGTGAGGAGATAGGCAAGAATGCTACTGTACTAGTTTGTCTTCGTTGGTGATTGATTATTCACTACACTAGCAAAGAGAAATTCATCAAGAAAATAATCAGAAATTGGATACTCGTCCTCTTTATTATCCCATCACAACCGAGATAAATGATCAGCAACTACGTTCTTGGTGTCTTTACGATCGATCATCGTAAGATCGAACTCTTGTAAGATTACAAGCCATCGTATGATACGAGGGCTTACCATTGTCTTATTCATGAGGAACCTTATTGCATTATGATCTGTATGTATATATACTTTATATCCCAATACATAATGTCTAAACTTTTCTAGTGCAAACACTACAGTCATTAATTCTTTCTCTGTGGTAGTGTAGTTAAGTTGTGCACCAGCGATACTTCTACTTGCACAGTGGATGTAATAAGGATGCTTCTAGTCATCTAACTATGTAAGTACAGCTCTTAAGGCATATTTTAACGTGTTAATCATGATATGGAATGGTTTGGACTAGTTAAGAGCTTGTAGAATGGGTGTTTTTACTAGCTTTTGTTTTAGAGTTTGGAAAGCTAATTCGCATTCCCTAGTCCACTCAAAAGGTACATCCTTTTTTGTTAATTCCACCAATGATTTGGCAACCTTTGAAAAGTTCTCAATAAATATCCTATAGTAGCCAGTATGTCCAAGGAATGACCGAATATCTTTAACAATTTTCGGTTCATGGGTAATTCCTTGGATAATTTTGATTTTCTCGGGGTCTACCTCTATCCCTATGTGTGAGATTTTGTGTCCTAGTACTACACCTTATAGGACCATCAAATGGCTTTTCTGCTAGTTGAGCCTCAAATTGGTTTCTACACATATTTTTAACACTTGCTCCAATCGGTCCAAGGCTTGATGAAAGTTTGCTCCATAAGTGGAGAAGTCATCCATAAAGACCTCCACGCCATTCCCTATCTACTATTAGAATATGATTAGAACTAGTTGTTGAAATGTTTCAGGGGCATTGCACAAGCCAAATAGCAACTATTTGTACGCGAACATTCCCCAAGGACTGGTGAACGTAGTCTTGGCTTAGTCTTCTAGGGCTATTTGTATTTGGTTATAACCCCTATATCCATCCAGAAAACTGTAATAGCGATGCCCTATGATGGTGTCTAAGACTTGGTCAAAAAATGGCAATTGAAAGTGATCTTTGAATGTTGCCATATCTAGTAGCCTAAAATCTATGCTCACCTTCATTTGCCTCCCTTTTTAGGCACAATAACTAAGGGGCTAACTCATTCGCTATCAGCAATGGGGTATATGAACCTAGCCTTGAGAAGCTATTCGATTTCTTCCTTAACTACTTACTTCAGCTTAGGGTTCAATCGCCTCTACGATTGTCTTCAAGGCTTCATGGAGGGGTCAATGTAAATTCTATGTTGGCATATCCTAGGATCTGTTCCAATTAATTCGGGATATGACCAAGTGAAGGCTTTCAACCATTTATTAATTACCTTCAGTAGTTCTTCTTTCTATTAAGGAGCAAGCTTAGCATTTTATAATTACCAGCTTTCCATTTTTAAGGAACATGTATTCCATACCAGTGGGCAATGGTTTTAGCTCAAGGGGCTCCTGCTTAAATTTTTCAGGGATTTCCAACTTCCCCCAGTTGATATTTTCAAGGTTAAGACTTGGAAGTTGGCAGTGGACTTGCTGTAATGCATCTATGCTATCGATGTAAGCTCAAGTCAAATCCTCAATTGGTTCCATGCATATGAGTGAACTACTTTCTTGATCAGTTGTCAGCCACTAGGTGTCTTCCTGTCATGTGGTTGCTACATATAGGCATCTTTGTATGTTAATAACTTGTGCATACTGATTACATGCAGGCAATGCTAAACTTTGCACAAACCATGACCTCTACATGCAATTACACCCTGTGTCACTATATGCGATGCATGGAAATTTCTTCCTCTTAATCTTTCTGAATGTATTTTCCTTTGATATTTCTAGGGAAAGATCACAGATTCCTAGGCATGTGTCAATGGTGCTTAGCCATGCTCTTCCCATTATGATTGGGAAGTCCCCCTTACCGTTGTTTACCTGAATCACTAGGAAGTCAGCTGGGTACGACCATCCACAAATAGTGGTAACAATGTCTTCCACCAGTCCCAATGGGAAATTCATGGACTAGTTGACCAACTCTAGATGAAGGTTGCTCTTTTTCAATGGAGGCAGGTTCCAGGCCTTGTACATTTCTTGAGAAATCAAGTTGACACCAAAACCTGAATCCAAAAGAGCCTTGCACAGCACATTTCCAGTGATTTGTAAGTATATCAGAGGACTCCCAAGATTAGAGAATTTCTTGGGAAGGTAGCCAACTTTGATCCAATCAGTGACAGCATGCGTTAGCATGACTGTATGCGTTGAGTGCGGTGATTGGGTTAAAGAGGGTTCCGAAGTTTTCATTGATATTGAGGCGTCTAAGGAATCATCTGCTTGTGATTGTAAGGGCTTAGTTGGACTCTTGGTTCTAAAGAAAGGTCTTTTCTTCATGTGGTTGTTGGAACCAATAGTAGATTAAGAGTTAACAGCCCTCGTGGTGTTACATTACTATGGCTAGGTAAGGATTTCACCTTACATCGCGAGAATAGGTGGTAATGGAGCTATTGGTGAAAGAGATGCAGCCGGATGAGAAGGATGATATGCTTGAGGAATATCACCTCTATAAGAGGGAGTCCCATAATACTCATGGGCTTGGTAGTGAGGTTGAGGAGTGACGTGACCAGTAGAGTCACGTGGGGAGATTGGCTACTGCGCGTAATATCCATACAGGTCAGGTTGCCGGTAAGGATACTGTTGCCTTGGTGGTGGCATTCCTCATGATTATGGGTGCTGCCACTATTGATATTGCTCAATCGATTGTGGTGGAGTTCCACTAGGATAATATGTTAAGGGTTGGTGGAACTGCCTTGGGTTACCTTGAGGATAAGGTAACCTTTAGGGTATTTGCCTTTTGTTTAATCGTGGGTTGAGTGCATACATCCCAGACTCCTATAGATGTGAGATTATAGGGCAAAATCCCTTAGGATGGTCATATTAACATATCTCACATCCACTATCACTGTTTGTTTTCAAATCCACAACCTCTTTAATGATGGAAACTTTGCCCTTACCCTTACTATGTGCATGTTCAACCTCTTTCTTTTTTCTTTTCTCACTACCTTGCTCTCTAGACTCATCTACTATTTTAAGAACAGTTTGAAATCTATTGTCTAGGGAATCCCACATTTGGTCTACCTTTGCCGAAACTTCTAATGTCATCTTTTGGATAGGCAAAGTTTTCCTATTCACCATCTCTTCGAGTGGTGACTCTTCTTCATCCTCACAAAATCTTACTCCCCTCTTCCGAAGGGAAGGATCTCAGTTATACTCTTCTGCATATTCTCTCTTCTGTAGCTCACCTTTTTTCTTAGCAACTTGCTCCAATAGTCTTTGAATTTGATGGGACCTAAGCTCGAATAGTCTTCCTTGGGCATAAGTCCCAAGGGTTCTTCTCATTTCATGCCTAAGCCCATCCATGAGATGGTGCAATTGATCCCATTACGAATAACCATGGCCAGGACAACGATGTAATAATGCATAGTATTAGCCCATGGTAGCATCCAAGGGTTCATGTCCTCCTTGTTTCCAACCTTGGATTTGCTTTCGCAAGTTAGACACTCGGGAGTACATTTGGTACTTGTCATTAAATAGTTCTAACATAGTACTCCACCTATGAATGGATTCCAGTTTTAAAGACCGGTACCATCTTTCCACTTCTTTAACTAATGTACGTGGAAACAACTTAAGTTTTTGCCATTCGTTATCTATGTTCTATAAGGCACACGCATCATGGAATGCTTGTAAATGATTCTGAGGATCAGCATTGTATCCCCCTTGAAATTGTAGGATGTTGTTCACATCTAATCTCTTGATCCTACTATCTTTATAATGCCTTGTTGGAATTCTAATAGCCTCAATTATGTCCAACATACTTTGAGTAGCAAGGAGGGGTTCATCGTGATCATCTTGTCCATGGCATCTATGATGCCTACGTTGTTCCCTTCTCTTCCTTCTTTTATGTCATGACTCTCTAGAGTGCCCTCATCCCCTTTCCTGGCTATTTCATCTATGACTTCCACTTTGCCTACCTTTATCCCCATGGTCTTTTTCTTTATGACCGCATCTGGATATTGAAGGAGAGGTTGAAGGAGATGATGAAGGTGAAGAAGAAAGAGAACTGTCACCATGACGATGTCTGCTACCTTCTCTTCTGCGGTCTCGGCTTCGATCGCGATTGCGATCAGAATGTCCACCTTTATCATGAGTTCGTGTCCCTTTTTCTAACCCTTTTTGCCCGTGAGTATCAAAACCTAGGTTATGAATAGTGGAATGAAGGTTCTGATATACAACCCCTTGGCCAAAGTCAAGGGGAGGAACATCGTTGTGTGGGCGACTGCCTGAGGTAGGTTCACCATCCTCATTTTCGCTTAAGACATGTGGGGCATCCTAGGACCACTTACCTTTCAAAAACTTATGATGTCTCTCCTATTGCAAGGCCCTTTGACATTGTGCCTCTGTGGGATGGTATTCTCTCAAGTCATGGTCTTGCACAATGTATTCTGCGTGTAAGTATGGCATGCCAATTCATGTGAGAGCATGAAGAAGCATGCTCGGGACTGAACGATCAGGAGGCAACACTATGTTACCTTCTAAGTCTCGCCAACACAGTTGTTTGTCTTGATGGAGGATAAAGGTGAAGTCTAGTATATACTCATCGGGATGAATATATACCACTCAAACTTGTTGGGGGTCTGGCGGATCAACGTCATGTTATTACACCGTCGACTGTTTCCTATTTCAGACCTAGGCGATGAGGTGCTTTCGGACAAAGAAGGAGACATACTTGTCTGTTCAGTGTGCAATGTATTCTTGTTTATTATTTTCTCAACCAATCCTAAGGGTTCATTCCAACGATGTGAATGATTTCCTATGTTCTAGTTAGCGCACAAACAACTAAATCCCCGGCAACGGCACCAATGATGAGCAACGAGGTACCCCTATGCTCAACCATACAAATACGAGCATTTCACACACGATCCAGTTGAATTCCAAGGACTAAATGCTTATGTGCCCTTGTGGAACAAGGATGGGTTGGTTGGTCATTATCTTCCCAAGCTTACTTGTATGTCATGATTGTATGGTTAAGTAAGCTTGAGGCATATGATTTTTATAGCTTTTATGTTTTTATGTCCTGCGCTAGTAGGGAAGGAGAGAGGTAACTAAGTGACTAATTTGACTTAACTACTCATTAACTAAGTTCTAACTAATCCTAACACCAACATCTGTTCCCATTTGCTGTACACATCTTGAACCAGTGCAACACTGCTAGGATTACTAAACACTAATCGTTACTAGGTTACCAAGCATTACACGCATGCTCGAAGTGGTCATGCCTGTGTAATTTAACAATTTTCTTAATTGATTAAAATGAATTGTTGTGCTAATAACATAAATGTAAAGTGCATAAAATAAAATAAAATAAAATAAATGCACAAGAAAATAAAATAAAAGAAATGCGTAAGAAAACAAATCTCAAGTGTTGCAAGGATGAATCAAAGAGCTCATCTTTATTGCCAACACAATGGTGTGCTCAGGTACATCAATGCTTGAATAAAGATCCATCCATACTTCGACCTCCTACTGCGGGCACTTGGAAAATACTCTAACTTTCAAACAAACTACAAGAGTTTCGCTACCTGACTGCTAAAAGACTTCTCCCAATTGTGCACCTAGGCACTGTATTTATAGGCTTGGGAGAAACTACTCTAATAATTAGAGTAACAACTCTAATAATTAGAATAACTACTAAAGTAACCACTAGAGTAACCACTCTAATAATTAGAATAACTACTAGAGTAACCGCTAGAGTAACCACTCTAATAATTAGAGTAACTGCTCTCATCAATGAACTTGAGTAATTTTATAAGCTAGGGATACATACCTTTCAAGGCAAGGAGGATCCCATTACTGCTATAGAGTGATTAAAGGAGGTTATGAAGGCCTTCAAGTTAATGAACTATACTCTTATGCAACAAACTTGATTAGCATCCTACAAGTTTAAAGGTTTCACTAGTCATTGGTAGACTACCTAGAAGAAAGCACATTGTTGGAAGGATTGTAATGTTTGGTAGAGATGATAGAACTCATCTACTTTAGCATTATATTCATTCAAAGTATGTAAAGGCTAAAGCGGATGACTTCTATCATCTCTACCAAAGAAGTTATACTATGTTCAAGTACGATTACAAGTTTTTGAAGCTAAGCATGTATGTGTCATATATACATTCAAATGAGAAGGCTAGAAAAATTATTTCATTCATGATCATTATGTATCCATTAAGAACCACATTCTTTTCCTCCATCTTTAAACATTTGAGGATACATGTGTTTGTGCTTTGGACATGGAGCATAGTTAGTTGGTAGAGGCAACATATTGCAATTACTTTGAGAAGAGGGATCAAACCTCTTTTGGGAATATTGGTAGATCTAAGCAAGCCTAGGGTTTTCAATTTGATGGATAGTAGTAGTTATAGCAGTCTTCGAGTGGTGGGATCACTCATGAATCCATTACTTTCCATGCTTATTGGAAAGTTTGACACTTTTTGAGGGATTTCCACAACTGTTGTAATTATAACCAACCAAGTCACATGAGTTTCAACTATTTAAAGTGTTCAGGTATTGATGTCTCTCAGTAGGGTAGTAGCCCGCTAGGCTATTACAACAACACTAGGATGTATTGGCATGTTTACACTCTAACTAATATGTGTCAAACATGGTATATCGTATACTTTTGGAGATTAGTTATGAGGAGTTCAGCTTATGTTGGCTATATTTTTGGACAGCTATGCTTTGAAGTTTCTTGATTATGTGTGCTTTTTGGATAGGAATGGGCAGTTTTTGATGATCATTTCTTGTGTAGCCCGTTGAGATCATAGCTAATGAATATGTGCCTATTAACTATTTTTCATCTCCTTTGCCATTCTTGCTACCATAGGTTTATTTACATGTTTGTACCTTTATTTGTTCATCATATAATGTTATGTTATTATGCGAACCCACTTTCTCAAGTTTTGGACATCACCAAAAAAGGGGATATTGTTGACCTTTTGGTATGTCAAAACCTTGGAAAATGGAGAAAGTGGAAAATGTGCTTGTGAAATCTTGTAGGACTTGAAAAGGACGAGCTTGACAAAAGCATAATGAGATCAAGACAGAGCATGTTGAGACCAAGATAAGAGTTGAGTTGTTAATCTAAAGTGACAACGTCTCAACCGAATTGCAAGAGTTTTTTGAAAATATCTTATATTGTGTTGAATATCAAGTCTTTTATCCAATATGGTGTTGAATGTTGCTAAGTACAAAAGAAGTATGAACAACAATTCACTATCATTGTAACAAAAATGCAAATGCTTAGATGGATGTTAAATATTATAGAAGAGATAAACTACACAATAGAGACATTAAAGAAAGACTTTGAGTGGCTTCTATTTTAGAAAAGTTATAGGAATTGCATTTTAGATGATTTGGGCTTGTGCAAAGAAGATTAGATAATGTGTATAAAAAAAGTTGTTACATCATTGTTCTAAGAAGATCAAAAAAGATATAAGAAAAAATAATTAAAGGTGATTTTAAAAAATTACAAATAAATAAAGATCTAGCTCTTCATAGAGGTGAATAACAAAAAAGATTTAACATAACAAGCCCCATTTTGTTGAAACAAGGCTAGAATAATGACAATGATGAGTTCACTAAATAGTCTTTTCACCATTTGACTTTGTAACGTAAAATAAGTTAATATAAAATTTAATAAGTAAATTAACATTTTTTTAATATACAATTGTTTCATCAAAAAAATCTACATTCATATTCTTTATGTATTTACTTGCAGCAGAATACTCAAATTTACAACTTGTTAAAGATTAAACAAAAGTTATAAATTTTCAGTTACAATTTCCTGTTTTTTATTATTTTACTTTTTTTTAAAATGCATAATTTTACATTTTAAAGGAATAAATAACTAAATCAACAATTGTATAACATCCAGATGGCAAAAAGATATTTTCCCTCACCTAGGTGAAGCAATTCACCTCTCAGCTAAAATCCCTTTACGGCTATAATATTCAACAAGCAAAATCATATTGTGTTCCCATCAGCTAAAAATAGAAACTGAGAAATGAGTAAACATTCTAAGACAGGAGAGCACTTTTGCAAACTTTGCATCTCTAATCACCATGAAGATAAACACTATATTCTTCTTGACTGCCACGACACTCATTTCTTACGAACTAAATATTACGAACTAAATATAATGTTCCAGTTCTAAGTATATATAAACTGTTTCAAATGCATACCATCACTGTTCAACATTTTATTGAATGTGTGTTAAATTACTATGAAATAAATCGTATGGGTCTTCGAAGGTAATAAAATACCTCAATTTCAGTATCTTATTTAATAATTAAGGATATTGTTAAACCCATAAAATTTCAGTAATTCACATAATAGCTATAACATCTCAATCCAATTAGTTCCTGTTCGGTAATATCATTTTCTAGTTTTTTGTTTATGGATTCCCAATAAGGTGTTAACCTAATGCAATATTCTAGACATAAGCTGCATATCATACTCATATAAAAGGAATTCTGAAACTGGTCCAAAAATGCTCAAATACTTGGTCAAAGAATGCTCAAAAACCAAGTTAAAGGAGGACGATGAATGTTCTATAAAGCCCAAGTAAATTGCAAATGCAGCTGAATGACATAAAAACGGGATTTTTAGGCTGAACTAAAATGATTAGAAACTAAATTTTAAAATTTCATTTAAAAATACAAAAAAAGTACGTGAAAATCTCTGTACATGGATCAAACTCATTCTTGATACCAATGTAACTAAGCAAATACCATTTTCTTTTCTTTTTTTTAACTTCAATGCTCATCCTGTCAGCCAAGGCAGGGTCAGCAAGGTCAGTGGGCCTAACCAAGCAAATATAATTGCTTGCCCCAAAAAAAAGGATGCTACACTGATAAAATATTTGTTCAATCAATACATTGTACCTATGTGGTTCAAGGGATCATGAAAAAGCTCGTAAAGAAATAGGCATTGTATTATACACGTAATTTCTTTGCTGTCTGAATCTCATCATCATAGTGACTGTCATCATAGGCATCTGTCTTCTCTCTTTTCTTCCTTTCCAAAATTTTATTGATTTTATGCAGCTCATTTGTAAGCTTCTGGTCTTTGTTCTGTTTCCTGGTCTTCCGGCCATCTTGCATCTTCACACCGAACTGAAAAGCAGCTTTAGGCATTGCTTCCTTCTGCTCATTATATTTTGCCCATTCTTCTTCGGTTTCAAAGTCCCATCGATGAAGACGCCCCTTTGCCTGCAGCACAGCCTCATCACAAAATTGTAGTTCAGGAAACATTCTGTATCAGAAGATTAGGACGAAAGGTAAATAAAGGATAAATAAAATAAAATATGGTCACTTGCCCTGCCTCCCATGTCCATTTTACTTAAGTCAGCTTCATCATCACTGTCAACAACCTCCCTATTATATTCCTGATAGCCAGGATAGCACTCTGAGTAGCTCTCAGAGATGAAGTTTGGGTCCTTCTCCCTGTCATCCTTCTCCCTCCGTTGTTGAAGCCTGTGATCATCACGTTTGAAAACAGATCCAAGTCCTCGGTCCTTTTCTTCTTGTGTCATCAAGCGAGGGTCTTTCGAGGTATTCATTCCAGACTGCGCGCTATAGTCTAGAATTTGGTTTTGAACGTACTGATCAGCATAATTTAGGGATTCTGGGGCCCATGCTGCAACTTGACGCTCAGGAGGTGGAGGCGGATATTCTTGCCATTCTCCTTGATAAGCTTGAGGCAATGCTGGCCCTTGCATCATGTCATATCCACCCTATAATAAACAAACAGGAAAAAAAGCATTCATGAAAAAAGTGTATAAGACTTGTTTTAACTAAAGCAAAACAGGGAGATCTTGAACTCACATTTTGCTGCCAGTCCTGGCCAACTGCGTCAGTAGGAGCTGTTGCGCCAAAGGCAGTATCAGTGAAATATGATCGTCTGTTTGCATCTCTCGGAGACTCTTCCATATCTTCTGAAAGAGGACTTTGAACATCGTTTTTACCATCAACAACATAATCAGCTCCTTCACCTTCAAAGATCTCATCATCTTCCCAGTGTTTTACTGTAGGATGATTCTGATCCTTTCCATCTGCCTGATTTTTGCGAGGTGGTGGATGTGGAGGCATTTCTTTATTTTGAGCTTTTTTCGACTGCGCTTCTACCGAATTTATTTGCCTATCATCATCATGCACATCTTCGGTCGCCAAAGACTGAAGCAATTTTCCTGCATTTTCATATTAAAACTGTAAGTAGAGAAATTCTACAGAGAATCGAGTATAAATACAAGCAGTTATCTCATCTTCACCTCTGTTTTCAGCTTTTTCCTTCTTCTTTTTCTTTAGAATCTGCAGAACCAAACGAAATCAAGTTAGAAACATTAAATTATCAAATGGCACAATGGCTGGGAATTTGACTACAAAGAATATACCTTCCCAGACGATCCCAGTCTGAGGTATGACATGATCTTTGCAATACGTTCAAGGACAGATGCATCGACCCCAACAGCAACACACTCCTGGAACTCCAGAATATAACACATATATGAGTTGATAAGAACAAATGTCACAGTAACAATCATTTCTGTCAATAGCAGCACAAACAAACCTGAGGAGGTGGGCAATCAGCTTTGCTTCTGTGCACTGTTGTCGGAATGTCATGATAGAAGTCATCACCCTGTGGAATAGCAGATTGAATGACAGTTAAATAATAGAGCCTACCAGTTACCACAAAGGTTTTTGAAAAAAAAAAACACTTTTTTTAAATGTCGATATGCCAGTACGCAAAGAAAGCATTTCTTCAACAGTTATGTGACATCGAAACAGGAGTAAGTATCGATTGCACGACACACATAGAACTTCATGAGGCGTAACTTCAACCACTATAAAGCATGAAAGTGCCCACCAATTGATTCAAACAGAATACGTCGCAGTCTTGTATTCAATGGAATAAGAAATAGATTTTTAAGAAACGAAACACGAACAAGTAAATTACAGTCCTTACCATCTCGTACACAAAAGCCATTCGACCTGGAAGAAACATTTCATTTGGCTTATTCATGCTCTGAGGGTTCACTGTCCATTGATATATCAACTGCAAAAGTGAATATCTGCGTGAAACTGTGAAACGCAAACTGAAAATAAAAACTAAAATATAGCCAACAAGATCTTAGCTACTACTTGCACAGACAAAATGGAGGCACAAATTTCCAAAATGCAGATAAATGGAATATATTTTTAAGGAATGAACCTTTGCTGCAGCAGTTCGAAAGGATAATGCTTGCTCTTCCTTTTGCATTCTGGTCAACGGCCAACACAAACAAAAAATTCAATTGATGCAACAGAACACAATGAAACAAAATGCACCGGATATTCCAAATTGTTGATAAAGATATAAAACTCACTATCGTACCTTGATTTCCCGTCTGCCATTTCATTTTCTGGCTTCTTATCTATCTCACTCCTCACTTTATGCAGTAGTGCATAATCTAAACCCTTCACCAAATGTGTGTGTTCAACATCACCTGCAAAAAAAGATAAGGATGAACTGAATCGAGTTTGCAAACAGAAATATAAAGCAGAATATTAAACGGTATACAGAAGAACTGGCAAAAATATGGTATGCAAGAATTAAGGAAAAAAACTCATGCATATGTAATGTTGCTGACTACTAACCAGAGGTTTTTAATGACAAGCAATTAAGAAACTACATAAAATTGCCCATTAAAGAAAGCTTACCTCCTAGATATTTGCTGTTTTCAATGGAAATTTTATGTGCATCAGCTGTCCTGCAATAATAAAAACAGCATTTAGAACTTTTTTCAATGCAGCAATAAACCAAGAGAATGTAGAATTCACTGTCATTACCTTAGATCAACGGTTCCAGGAGGGGCAACCGCATGCAAGTTTCCCATATCTGTGGGTTCATAATCTGGATTTTGGTCCTCTCGTCTTTCCTTGGCTCTGTCACGATACCTAGGTTGCTCCGGTTCTTCACGCGTTTCTTCTCTGAAGTGATAAATGTATAACATAGGCATATGATTAATGAGCTCTAATAATTATATAAGCAAGACAATGGAATTTTTGTTCGAAGGAATCAAAATTCCAATATGAGGCCTATAAAATCTAAGTGAAAAGGCAATGCGCACTAAGAGAAAAAGCAAAGCAAAAGAAAACTCTTACTTGCTTTAACATTTAAAATCTACCGTATCTACACAACACACGGAAACCATACATAAATTCTCAACCGACCAATTGTCACAGAATGCATTTACTTCACAGGGTTCTAAACAAACATTTTCTACTGCTACAATGCACCCAGAAGAGGCAAATTGTTTTAATTTTTTAAATCAAAAAGAGATTATATTAATAGAATAAGATTTGAAGTAGGATCTTAACCATTAATCGAGATGATAGGATCAATTTCTAATGAAATGTTGGAAAAAATAATTATCATCTCAAGGCACCAATCTAATCCTAACAGCAGAAGTGAAAATTATAATTGTGTAAGACTGAGGCAGGCAAGTCTCATTTATATATCCCATTCTCTTTCCAATTTTGTTTACAGCTAGCACCAATTTTATAAGATGATTTATCCCTTTAAAAGTTCTTCAATTATTTCCTTCCAAAATTGGAATATCACACTTGCTAGCAAAGCACTCCACATTTTATTAATGTGCCAAGTTCCACTGTTACAAGAACAAGGTGCTGCAGGATCTTGTAAAGATTTTGGCATTAATAAAATTTTGACTTATAGATTTTCAAACTCTAGTCCAAATATGAGTAATTGCAAGGCAAGTCAGTGCAAAAGGATATGATTACCACCTTTGCAATCATTCTTACAGAAACAGCCTCTATTAACCATCATCCATCCCGACTTCACCAAACTATTGACTGTTAAAATTGTCTTTTTTCATGCAAATTCAAAAAAAGGGATATACTTTAGGGATTAAACCCTTTCTTTCAGCAAATAGCTTCTTTATCTACTTAACCTGTGCATAGAGTATCATAAGCCTCTGCAACTTAGTATGAATATTTATTTTCTCATGTCTACGCCTCACCATCGTGAGATTTCATGCAGTTATATTTTGCTTTTCTTTAATGAGCGTATGCCAAGATTAGACATTCAAACAAAATTTGTAAACTAGGCACAGATGTTGCATAGTTACAACAGGAAACATAGTTTGCACTGAATTAATTTCTTGTTGGAAATGACTTTAAGACTCTATAATTCCATGCAAAGCAAAAACACGGTCAACTAATATTCACGAATTATGATTCTTACTTCTAACAAAATCAAAAGCAACCAACCAGGACCATTTTCATTATTAAATACCTGCCAGGTTATCCTATCCATTAAATTTCTGATACAAAATTTGAAGTAACTAAACTTTCAATTTACCGCTAAAAACATCCCCACAATGCACTGACAAACATATTTGAATCTAATGGAACCTCGTGACAGAAAAAACCTGTGGATGTGTATCAATAAAGCCAAAAAACTAGAAAAAAGATGGGATGCACCCATTCACCCAACCTTGCTTCCCCTCTAAGACAATGTATCTATTCTAAATCATTTGTTATTGTAAAGCACCATGAACTTCGCTCCCATTTGTTTGCAATACAATACTATTTCTAAGGTGCTCGGTTAATTTTTCAATGCATTATAGTTCCATAATTTATTAATGGAACTCTATTTCTGTGGTATCATTTGTTGGCTGGTGTAGGAACACCTCTGCCAATTCCCTTGTACTTGTGCTACAAGTTGTTTTTGCAAGCTTCACGTTTGGAGAAGACCTGGACGTTTTTAGGGTGTTTTTGTGTTGAATTTTTATGATGAAGATTCTTGGATGTTTTGGCATGTTTGGAGGTGTTTTTGGCTTATTTTGATGAGTTTAAGAGGTTCCAAGGTCTATGGGGACTTGTTGGGAGGCATCTGGAGGCTTCTGGCATCAAAATGAGTACTTTTATTTTTGGCACCTTCAGGATAGACGTCTCTACAAACAAAAAGACATCTTTCCAGAGACATTTTTCCTAAAGTGAAGATGTCTCCAGCCCATAGAAGACATCTACCAAAAACAACAGACATCTCTCCTGAGAGCAAGGCTTTCACGGAAGACATCTCTCCAGAAAGATAGATGTCTTTCCAAAGACGTCTTCCCTGAAGTGAAGAAGTCTCCAGTCCAAAGAAGACGTCTTCCAAAAACAAGAGACATCTATGGCAATGAAGAAGAAAAGCTCAGACGTGGCGTTTCAATTGGGAAACATCCAAAAGACTCCATATCCGTGTGGAAAACATCTAAGGAGGCAAATAGAAAGCTTCCTAGGGTTTTGGATATATATAATTATGTATGCCTTCATCCATGAGAAGGGGAGGAGAGTGGGTATGCAACGAGAGTTGTGCAAGAGAGAGTGGTTGAGCACATTGGGTGAGTGCAATAGGTGATTGCAGCTCCAAGATCAGCTTGTGGTGTGTTGATCTATGTGTTCTATTCTCTTGTATCTCACTTGTGAGTTAAGATCTCAAGCCCGGGTTGTGGGAGAGATTTCTCTTGGTTGTGTCTTGCATTGAGAACAACCATTGTGTGATTGTATAGCCTCATGCTCTACAATATTGTTTGAGTGTGATAGATTTATGGATGCTTGTGGGTTGTGTGGACCCTATTGTAATCTTCAAATAATTTAATTGAAGATAGCTAGTTTTCTTGTTTTTCTAGCAAATAAATTTGTGTTTTCATAATATCTGGATTTAGTGCATTGAAGGTGATTTAACTGTGGAGTGAACCTACTCCAACATTATTGGTATCAGAGCCTAGTGTTATTGTTTCTTGGATTTTGGTTGAGGATTTTGTCAATTTCGGATGGCACCCAAGAAGAAACATGGAGAGCATGAAGTCAGCCTTCCAAATGATGGTTGCTTGACTGGATGAAATCAACACGAAGATGGACAGACAAGCTGATCCTAGCCATATCCTGACACGTGGAGGTGACGAGCATGTACATTCAGATGAAGAAGTTTCACAACTAGGTGGAGATGGAGTAGATGAAGAGGAAGGTCAATCCAGCTATGGGAGTATAGGAAACCATCAGCTAATGATACAAATCGGAGGGAATCCTATTTCTCAAATAATAACTCCAAGGGCTCCAATGGTGCTCAATACTTCTTCTAGCAAGCTTGATGATGAAGATGAGGCAAGGTTTGCTAGAGCATTCAGAAATGCTTCAAGACTTCCATATGTAGAGTTGAAGACTTTCAATGGTGTAGGTGGCACCAATGCTTTTGCAAGTTGGCTAAAGGCACTTGAGAAACATTTTCTATTGAAAGAGGTACCAAATAACTTGAGGGTACCTATTGTTGAATCCAGATTAGAAGGTATGGCTTCTACATGGTGGGAAAAGGAGTCCCAGTGTTATGAAAGATGAAACAGTCAACCTAGCAGAGCTTGGGATCTGATGAAATACAAATTGAAAATGAAATTTGAACAATCTTGTCAAAGACAAGAAACCATTATGAAGTTGAAATTCCTAAGGCAAGGTGACAAGGATGTCAAAGAATTTTACATCAAATTTTGTGATCTATTCCATCAAGCTAAGGTAAACTAGGAGGAGTATGAGCAAGCTTCAATCTTTTTAGGAGGTCTCAAAATGGCATACCAACAAGAGTTGTCCTTTTATGAGCCACAAACACTTGATGAGGCTTATGATTTGGCATTCAAAGCTGAGAAGAAATTAGGTGGATTTGGAAACAAGAGCAAACAATCTTCTAAGGGGAAGGAGAAGGGATCTAGATCTGATAAGGGATCCAAATCCAAATCTGAAGACAAGGAGGGCAGCCAAGATAAGAAGACTGAAAGAGGTGATGAGAAGGATAGATCTAGCAAGGACCTAAGCAAGGGAGGCAAGGGTCAAGGTAGCAGCTCATCAAAATTTTAGTGCTTCAAGTGTGGAGAACGGGGACGTATGCAATGGGAATGTCCACTTCATGGCAGCCAAGGGCAAAGATGTGCAAACCATAGAGGTGGAGGAGACATCAAGCCAAGCTCTTCAAAGAAGTAATCCTAATGCTCCAAAAATTGAGGATGTTTCTGAATTAAATTCTTGTGCATTCATGGGGAATGTGAATAGAGGAGATCATCCTAATAGGAAATTGTTGTTTCAGATTGGGGCTAGTTGTTTGCTTAGTGGGGAATGGATTTATATTTTGATTGATGAGGGAGCCCAAGAAAATGTTATTTCTTCTAAGGCAATTACTAAATTGGCTTTGGTAACTCATCCTCATCCATGACCCTATAAGGTGCATTGGTTATCTAAAGATTTTTCCCAAGAGGTGAGGGAACAATGTACTTTGAAATTTAAAATTGGAACTTTTCATGATGTTGTGAGGTGTGATGTGCTTCCAATAGATTGTGCTAATGTAATTCTTGGTAGACCTTGGAATTTTGACAATGGTGCTCAGTTTGAAGGAGAAAGAAATGTGTGGAGTGTTGTTAGACCTGACGAAATCCACGATTTGATTCCTATGTCAGCTGAACAAGTGAGGCAGCAGAGCTCACTTAATGCTTCCTTAATCCTTCTAGGAGAGAGGGAATATATTAAGGAACATGATGAAACTGGTTTTGGTTTTGTTGTTATGACAACAATTGCTACTAGCCATGATGATATGCAGGTTGAACTTCCTACAGGTGTGCTTGGCTTGGAGGAGAAATTTCCAAAGGTGTTCAAGAAGGAAGATGAAAGGTTTGGTGAAGTGGAGATCAATGACAAAAGGATTTCTCAACTATCTCTTATTTAGCAAGGGAGTGCTCAATACTCAAAAGTTTCAGAAGAAGGAACCAAGAGCTTCATCAAAGAGACCAAGAAATCTTCACAGTCCAAGATGGTGTATGCGGCTGATCAACAAGAGTTCTTACCTCATAAGTTATGGGAGGTAAAAGATCAAGGCCAAAGGAGTGGCAAGGATCAAGGGACTTCTTCATGAAGGATCAAGAGCATCACTAGAGGATATGATACTCATTCTTTGTATAATTGGTCTGTACCTTGCGGTAAGGAAAAGATGATTCTTTGCCAAGTTGAGGCTATCTCATTGAAGAGAGAAGAGTCTTCTAGCCAAGGTATGTGGAAGAATGACTCTTGGGATGATGAATCTGATGTTCAAGCTATGGGGGAGCATTTACCTTTTGAGTTGGTACCTCCAAAGTGGGTTGTAGAAGCTATTGATGATTCCTTGAAAGAGGAGAAAACACTGGAGTTAGAGACTACTATGTGGAATCTTAAAGCTGGAAGATTTCATGAGATTGAACAGCCACATGTTGAAGATCCAGTTGAACCGAAGATGGATAAGAGAAGCCATGAGAAGGGAAGTGAGTCTAAGCTTTACCTTGCATATGGTAGTAATGTCTTTTATGTGGAACCTAGTGTGTTGGATTCTAGTTTTTCACTTCAGCTTGGCAATGGTTTGTTCCATTGTGATGATGAACATCATGATCATTGTGTTGATTATGATGAAGTTTTGAGTTATGTTGTGCATGATGAAAGCAAGAGTAACTTTTGATGCCATTGTTGGCAAGAGTAAGACTAATAATGATGAACAGCATGAAGATAATCTACATTGTGATTTTGATGGTGGAGGAAGAATGAGTAAGAGACTTCCCAACACCAAGATGACGAATGTTGAGTTTTCATATGATAAGGCTTTTCATGTTGCTATTGGCAAAAGCCCATTTGAGGTGAACTATAGGTTTTGTCCAAGGATGGTGGACACTTTGAAGAGCTTTGATGGTGAACCTCAACTTAGTGCTGATTTTGTGCAAGAGATGAGGGATCTCCATGCACAAGTAAAATCAAATCTTGAGAAGAAGGCTGAAGAGAGAGTCCTCAAGAGGAATGAGGGCAAGCAAAAGCCTAATTTTGCTGTTGGTAACTTGGTTTGGGTGCACTTGAAGAAGAAGTGGTTGAGATGTGTTAACTTCTCCAAATTGAAAGCTAAGAAGATTCGACCTTTCAAAATCAAGGCTAAAATTAATTACAGTGCTTTTGAGATTGATTTACCAAATGATGTTGGTATGTCTTTTGTGTTTAATGTTTCAGATCTTGTGCACTATCATGGACCAGCTGATGAGGAGACCATACAGGGAAGCATCGATGAGTTGAAGGGGGCTATTGGTCAGTCCAAGCCTTCAATGAAGAAGAAGGCAATCGTACTCAAGTGGAGAGAAGCTTCTAGCACTCAGGGAGTCAAGAGGCATGAATATTTGATCCACTGGGAGGATCAATATGCTGATGATGTTGTAAGGGTCCATGAGACCAAACTTGTTGAGTGGGGGATCACCTCTACCCCTACTCCCTTGTTCACATAAGTTCACTTTTTGAAGGGTGGGAGTGCTAGTGTAGGAACACCTCTTCTAATTGCCTTGTACTTGTCCTACAAGTTGCTTTTGCAGGCTTCATGTTTGGAGAAGACCTCAACATGTGTGTCCAATTTTTGGGGTGTTTTTGTGTTGAATTTTTACGATGATGCTTCTTGGAAGTTTTAGCATGTTTGGAGGTGTTTTTGGCTTATTTTGGTGAGTTTAGGAGGCTCCAGGATCTATGGGGACTTGTCAAGAGGCATCCGAAGGCTTCCAGCATCAAAATGAGTACTTTTATTTTGGGCACCTTCAGGATAGACGTCTCTGCAAACAAAAAGACATCTTCCAGAGATGTCTTTCCTAAAGTGAAGACATCTCCAGCCCATAGAATACATCTACCAAAAACAACAGACATATCTCCTAAGAGCAAGGTTTTCACAGAAGACGTCTCCCCAAAAAGATAGACATCTTTCCAAAGATGTCTTCCCTGAAGTGAAGACATCTCCAATCCAAAGAACACGTATTCCAAAAACAAGAGACATCTATGGCAATGAAGAAGAAAAGCTCAGACATGGTGTTTGAATTGGGAAACATCCAAAAGACTCCAGATCCATGTGGGAAACATCTAAGGAGGCAAATAGAAAGCTTTCTAGGGTTTTGGATATATATAATTATGTATGCCTTCATCCATGAGAAGGGGAGGAGAGTGGGTATGCAACGAGAGTTGTGCAAGAGAGAGTGGTTGAGCACATTGGGTGAGTGCAATAGGTGATTGCAGCTCCAAGATCAACTCATGATGTGTTCTATTCTCTTGTATCTCACTTGTGAGTTGAAATCTCAGTCCTGGGTTGTGGGAGAGATTTCTCTTGTTTGTGTCTTGCATTGAGAACAACCATTGTGTGATTGTAAAGCCTCATGCTCTGCAATATCATTTGAGTGTGATAGGTTTATGGATGCTTGCGGGTTGTGTGAACCCGGTTGTAATCTTCGAATAATTTAATTAAAGATAGCTAGTTTTCTTGTTTTTCTAGCAAATAAATTTGTCTTTTCATAATATCTGGATTTAGTGCGTTGAAGGTGATTTAATTGTGGAGTGAACCTGCTTCAGTTATTTGCATGTAGCTCTTCAAATTTTCCCCACGCTGATCATTCCTAAATGCAAGCCAACTCTCTCAACAACCTAAAAGTTCTAATCAATCTAGTGTCTTTCCAATTTAATTTCATAATTGTTGTTCTTTAGTCAAATTTCTTCCTACATTACAATTATTTCTAAAAATTTTATTTTCATGGAAAATTGTACACAACAATGTTTATAGCACCTGACGAACCTTGCAGGTCATTACTTTAGCAATCAAAGAGAAGGTGATTTGTTCATTTCTTTGTATTTGTAAGTTTGTATCCTCTCTGCTCCAGGGAGTCATTCAAATTTGTTCTAAAACACTTGAATCATTGTCCAGAACCATGGATCACAGTGAGTTATAATGCATTGACTTGGACTGCATCATACCCAATTGCAATTATACAATCCCCCAATCCCCCTCCATAACAGAACAACCACTTAATATGTATCCATGATGATAAATAATCTTCATAACATTTATAGCAAATGCAAAAACAAAAACAAAAACAAAACAAAACAACAGAAAAGTCCATGGGCGTTCCGTTGAATGAGAGAATTGACAGGGTAAATAGCTGGTAGAGCCCAAACTTTTTGACACTGTTATTGTAACACAACACACCCATACGAGATTTTGTGACTTGTTATTACATATTGAGTCGATTCAAAATGTACTATCGTAGGGTTGCCACTTTCTTAGCTCTGTAAATTTTCATGCTTTTCCACGACTTGTTAAATCAAGAATGCATGACTTCTTAAAACTTAAAAATACATTTGAACATTCTCTTTAAATGAACTTGAATTTTTAGTCAATTACACAGATAGATTGTGAGAGCTTCCTTTCCTAAATTAGTGACACTTGCATTGAGTGAAACTGTTGCAAACATCTACCAAGAATTATCTTTTCTGTCACATATAATAGCAAAAAAAAAACATCTTAGCTAAAGTATAAAAAGAGCTCTTCTTTTTATTCCGGTTAAAATTTTAGTAAGAATGGTCACACATGATTTGGCATAACCCAACAAATAAGGGAAGCAATAAAATAGCTTGAAATTCATGTTATATATAGTCACCGTGTTTGGGCAAATAGTAAGAACGGTCATTGATACTAATGCCAGAGACACAGGCTTCTTGAAGAATAAACTAGAAACCAAAGAAATAGTTTATTCATAGCTAATATTTTTTAAAAAAAATAAGGATAAAGCGCATACTCTTTTGGTTTAGGCCGGTGTCTTCTATGGTGAGCAGAGCGGGGAGTATCTTCATCGTCATCATCCACACGTTTGTGTCGTCTAACAGCACAGAACCAGATTGCAGAGAAAAGAAATAAATTTAAAGTATGTATGTATGTATTGTATGAATCAAGGGAAAAAGCGGCAAGAGATGCAAACCCTCGAGGACGCTCTTTGTGGTGGTGATGTTCTTCGGCGCGGCGCGGCGTCTCCATGACCATACGCCGGAAATCAGCATTGGAAAGATTCGAGAACGTGCCATTTCCGGAGCCTTTCTGCCCTGGCGGACGCGGCGGTGGCGGCAAAGGATTCGAAGCCGGCGCCGGGCTATCATCCACAGCCATTCTCACTCTGCAACTAAATCTGCTACACACGTACGATATTCGCAGCAGCACTTACGTAACAGAAATTGTGTGTTCTTGTTACATCAGTTATCCACGAACGCTTTTGTTTGATTTATCAGGCATGCGTCTGCGCGTGCCTTGCTGCAACAAAGGATAACTTACCTGCTGGATTGCAGGACCTCAAAGTTTTACGCACCGTTACGCAGAGATCCACGTATAAGGGCTTCGGTATTTGGGTGTGGTGATTCAGGCTCTACGTTTGTTCGTTAACCTTAAATAAGTCCCGTCTGTTTCGTAAAATACATATACGTATTGGTAGATACCTGCAATTTTTCACCTTAGCGTACGTTTTTAATTTTCTAATTTTATGACTTGCGTCGTCGGATGTTCCCTGCATACCACGGGCACTTTAATTTCGCTATACCCTCACCTAGGCTCTGTGATGAAAAGAATTTAATTTTGGGATAATGAAAGACAATATGGTTATATCTTATGATAGGTAGTTTAAATAGTTACTTTATTTTATTGTTACCTAAGAGGTTGTTGATTTGAATCTAACTTAAGGTATAGTTGTAATCCTTTGTAATTTTTCTGTCGGCTATATGTCTTGAGCAGTACTTATAGTCATTCATTTCGGCTATATGTCTTGAGCAGTACTTATAGTCATTCATTTGAGTTTTGATGCACCTCCCTCCACGAGTTAACCATAGTTTGACAATGGTAAGTTATGGTATGCCAAGACATGCCACTTGGAGACATGCCTTTAGAAACCATGGCTTCAAGTATGTCTTGGGTTATACTTGTAATCATTCTTTTGGCTATAACATCCTTGCCTTGCCCTACTATCCCTCCCATCATCATATGCCTAGACACATACTACTTGAGGACATACATTCAATAACTATGACATACAACATATGTATTGGGGTGTACTTATAGTCATTCTTTTAGTTCCAGCATCCCCACCTTGCCTTCGCACCAATTAACTAAATAGGTTTTGTAACATCCTTATTAATTATTTATAAAATATCCTATAAATAATTATTATAGATGCTACGAAACCCCAAGGATTTGGAATTAACCTTGATTTACTAAATCAAAAGGAAGCAATAAAATAGATCAAAATTATTAATTAAAATAATAATACAATAAAGCAATATAGCGCAACATGATTTTATAATCCTCATATATATAATTAAATAAATTTATTTAGGGGGGGGGGGGGGGTCGGACCCCAAAAAGAGAATTTTATTAAT